>NBIL01131315.1:0-24740 GCA_002752925.1 Viola pubescens var. scabriuscula | reverse complement strand
GTTTAGAGTATAGCATCACCACTTTCTAACGTAGGTGATAGAGAACTTGATACTACGGCCAGGTACAATGCTGGGTTTTTGTATGACCTCTTCGTGTCTCTGTGTTTGTCGTTTCGTGTTTATGGAGTCCGTGAAGGGGCTTTAGTGCAGTTAGTAGTATTAGTCAATTAGATGAGGGAAAGAAATTGTTCAGTGTCATTCTGTTATCTTTCCTCCATTTTTGGAATCCTTACCAATTTCTGTTTCGTAATCTAGGTTATCAAGAACTGAACGATACGTTTTGGGATGTTTTGTAAATATTTTGAAATCCTTGGCCAATCAGGATTCTTTTACTTATATACTTCAAAAGTATTATATATAACGTGGAATTACGCTCTCTTTTTCTCTCTTGCAAATTCATCTCTCTAGTAGAATACAAAGCAGGGAATAAACATAGAATTATTTAGGTACAAGTATCTTGAAAGATAAAAAAGGTACATGATCATAGATTTGTCCCATTCTCGAACTAGTGTTCACCTCATTGCAGTACAGTACAGTACAATCCTTACTTTCCTTCACTTAGCTGGTCCCAATTATTTCACTGTATATGTCTTTAACTTTCTTAAGCAATGCTTCCCTGCAAGTTAACAACCATGTTAGAATCCGCAACTCATATGGATTTGCAGAAATTCATTCAGCAGATGCGCAGCTCATAGAATTTTTTACCTGTCAGGTTTGAAAACGAGGTTCTTGTACGCAAACCACTGTAAGAAAAACAGGTAACCAAAACAGATTAAAACACAGAAATTACTAGGAATATTAGTAAGATTCTAGAATGAAACTTACACCAGAGTAACCGATGCCGACAATCTCAAAAACACCAGGAACCAGAGGCAGCCTGTCAATTGCCTGTTACAAGAAAGAATTGACCCATCTCTCAAAAACACTTCATTTAACCAATTAATTAGCAATACCATATATTTAATAGGGAAATTCTACAGTGACGTAATCTCACTGAAAGTAACCCAGTAGAGCCATAAAGTGCCACCACACCAGCTACTGCAAGTGAGCTCACAGCATATTTATCTTCAACTTTATCCCACTGTCCATTCACCAACAACACAAACCAATATCAGAATCTTGATTTCAGTGCTGTTTAGTACGCAAATTGCGACAGAATTCAGTTCAATCGGAATCGATAAATGAATTCTAGTGATCGGTATAACATCTATAATTAAGAAAATTTGAAATAAATTGAAAGTAATTACATAATTTGAATGGATTGAATATCACTATATTGACTATCCAGTACCAAATTAGTTTAGAGAGAAAAAACAGAGGAAGCCTTACAGCTTCCTGGACAGTCTTGACAAAGTCTGGCAGCTCAGTGACAGCAACTTCTGCAGGAGCCTCTCCGGTGGCCAAAGTCTTGATATTCCGGGCAACCTTCCGGCCTGAAAGAGGAATGACTGGCCCACATCATTATTGTCTTTCGGTTAAATAATATTTTTTTTTCTATAAATATGTTGTGTGATTAAGAAAAAATATGGGTCTGACTTACAGTAAGCAGTGGCCTTCCATGGGCGGTTTTGAGACTGGACTGGAGGAGGAGGGAGGGTAGGGAGGGACACACACGACCGTGATGCGGCGGCGGATTGGCGAGGAGCCTTAGCATCAAGAAATGTTGATGAGGAGGTGATTGATAGGGTTGCGGAGGAAGTTGAAGCCATCACTAGGCAAAAAATTGATGTTCTTATTTATGTCGGTGTTAATTGTTATTACGCCTCTGCTCGCAGGGAGAGAAAAAAAAAATGCAGAAATGATAGTACAATGTGGTGAGTTTTTGATTTATTTGGGTGATTTTCTTCTTCTTTTTTAGAACAAAAAGAATGTCAAATTATTATCTGGGTATGTGATAATTTCTTGTTTTTTTTTTGTGGGTGTTTTTGATGATTTTTTTTGTTGTTGTTGGTAAGTTTGTAGGGAAGAGAACCACTCATTTTTGTTTTAAATCTGGATAGTGCTGACATGGCTTGCTGGATAGCTAATTTATGGTGTTTGATTGGATAGTCCCTGCCGCTACCAAAAAAGGGATTTTGGATATTTTGCAACGGAGAGGGGGACATTTGTTGTGCGATCAACCACCGTTGTAAAACTAAAACTCTCCTTGTTTCACCATGGTAGTAAAAAAGTGTTTACCTTGGTAAAAATGAGTTGACACCGAGTGTGGCGGATATTTTTTACCACTATTCGTAAGGCTCCTTGAGCACTTAGAACTCACATCTAATAGTTTTATTTTAGAAGTGGATGGATATAAAACACAAAGTTATCATGAGAACACTCTAGTTCTACACCAACGAGAAGAGCATTCGCCAACCTTTGATTACGCAAGAGAAACTCACTTAGATAAAGGCAATCTTACCGCTTTATCTGCGAACATTCTATATATGGTAAGGGAGAATATTTCAATATCTCGCATAAATCTACTTCCCCATAATCAATGTTGAGGCCAAATTTTATATCAAGGTTTAGACCTTGACACCGTTTGTTCATGTCTAAATTCAAGATTAGTGCTTCTCGAGAAGGCAATTGATACAGGTTTGAAACTATCACTAGTACTTCCAAGGTCGATTCTAATATGTGAATAAAAAATTTATTCGCACTTAACTTAAATTTTGAGTTTACCCTCGTATAAATATTTTAAATTATTTTGAAATAGTTTTCCTTTTTGGAATCAATATTGCTCCAATAGGTTTAGTCTTTTATCTAAAATGCGTATCCGCCATTTTAAAGTCATAAGCTCAAGACAATAAAAACTTGCTAAAAAGCATATAAGAAGGTTTTATTTATGAAAAAAACATCCCCAGATGTGTGTTGAGCTTGAGCCCAAAAATATACTCGAAGGCATTAGGGCCCAAATATCCATGTCAAGCTCTACACTGAAAATGGGCTGTTATGGACCTTATGGTCGTATAGATGCTTGCCAAGGATCATTACTAGAAGCCCAAAGGCTTTTAATCTAATAATGAAAATGTCAACTTTTTTACTAATTAAGTAGAAAATATAATATTATTTACAAAAAATCTACGAATAGCGTTTCAGAATAGTTTAAATGCTAAAAAAAAAGGATTGAAAGAATTTACAAACAATTTAGGTTCCAATAAAAAATTAACATACTTTTTAATTTATGTGAATGGTGAAAGATAATTTTATATACCTAAGAAACGTAAAATAATATTTTATATGAGATTGAGGGAATATTCTTCAATAATATTCAACTTATAAAAAAATGACTGGAATCTTTCTCTAAAGAATAACCTAAATCTCTTATTAAAAAAATATAAAATATCTTATAAGTAACATTATAAATACTTTTTTTTTGTTAAATATAAATATTTATTTTAGTTTACAATTATGATTTATAAAGAAATCCACCAATACACCCTTTTTTTAAAATCCACGAGTTGGGGGCTCTATGGCAGGCAGGTTCGTCAGTCAGACCGGAAAGCTAAAACAGAGCTGAAACATCACTAGAAGGAAGACATCGATCATCATGCACACTATGCACAAGTGACTGAGTGAGTACCACACCAACACTACAACAACAAACAATAAAGAAAATAATAACATTCGTACGTGCGTTAAAACTTTTGAGATGAAGTTTTGTCGAGTTTTGAATTACTTACCTGGTTCGATTTCAGAATAATTCATATTAAATATGGTGTTTTGATACAAATGTTTTTGATAAAAAAGACAACATTGTTTTTTTATTTTTCCTCCTAATAGTTTTTAAAGAAAATATTCATATTTTTCTTACTATAAAATTATTACTATCTTATTTAGTAAAAAAATTCTAATAATCTACAGTTTTAATTTTTTTTTACTAACTTACTATATATATTTAAGCGTTTAGAAAAATCACCCTAGCTTCGTACGGTGTGGTGAGTTGGTCAGTGTCAGTAATGTGTTGTGTGCAATTGCAATGAGTGGCCTCTCCCCATACTATAGAGTATAGAGTCTAACTCCAAGACTATAAAGCCTGGCGTGATTGACTGGACAAACCCAACCCTCACTCACAAATCAGATTAATCAATCAAGACCTTTAATTGGATGCTCGTTTTTAACCTTTCGTTGACTTGGATCAACCAAAAAGAATCATATGGTCCTGTTCTGTCAATGTGATCATGAATCATCATCATCATGCCTGATCGTGTTTGCTTGCTTGGGACTTGTTCAGTTTTTGGTCAACAAACAAAGTAAACTACGATAGTTTTTTTTTCCCTTTTTCCTTTTTTATTTTTTATTATTGTTAGTAATAAAATAAAATAAAATTTTCCAATAATTCAATTTAGTGGCTGATTAATCCATATTTATGTTTTGTAGGCTCACTTCATGAGTTGGTTCTCCCAAATAATAGTTTTGAAACGGCGGTATTTTCAAACCTTAAGAATTTTAAATTTTGATTTAGCAAAAAGAGTTTTCATCAACTCATCTACGCGTAGAAAAAATTTAGTCTTTTGCTTGATTTTTTTTTTTTACTATAGCACATAAAAATATACTTCATTCATCTCAAATTAAATAGGTAATTTTATTAACTCCTTTCGAACTCTTGGTCAAACTCAAATATCCATCCTGAATAAAAAAATATCAATTTCAGCATATGAACTTTTTGTGAAATGCAATAACCCCTCCGTCTGATTTTTCGTCCAAATGGACGTCCACATGCGATTCACGTGACATTAGTCATTTTATTAACCTCTTCGAACTCTTGCTCAAACTCAAATATCCCCTGCACACAAAAAAAATTCAATTTCAGCATATGAATTTTTCACAAAATGCAGTTACCTCATTTCCATCTGATTTTCCGTTCAAATGGATATCCACGTACGATTCACATGGCATTAGTCCATGAAAATCTTTAAAATACCCTTCCCTTCGTTCATTTTTTTCAAACTCAGTAACAAATGTACCAGCAAACTCATTTTTTCTTCTCCCATTTCCCCTCTCTTTCCTTCCTATTTTCTGTATTTACTCTATAAATAACCATCCATTGGTTATTGTTGGTTATTGGAATCGGGTAGTAGAAATGCAAAAAATATTCCAGTTTCGATAATGTTATGTGAATCGCACATTGATGTCGATTTGGATGGAAAATCAGATGGAAGGAGAGTAATTTTATTTCACGAAAAGTTCATACGCTGAAATCAATATTTTTTATTTATTTCGGGGGTATTTAAGTTTGACCAAGAGTTCGATGGGTTAATAAAATTACCCCTTCACGTGAATCGCATGTGGACGTCCATTTGAACGTAAAATCAGACGAAGGGGGGTAATTGCATTTCGCAAAAAGTTTATATGCTGAAATGAATATATTTTTTTTAAGGTGTATTTGAGTTTGACCAAAAGTTCGAGGGGTTAATAAAATTACCCCCAAATTAAATAACTTTTTTTTGTGTACGATTTTATACATAGAAAGGGAATCACTTTTACATTTTTTAAGTTTATATTTGACATTAGTATTCTCTTATTTTATTTTAATTTATATACTTTATTATTTACACAAATTATTTCTTTTTAATAATAAAAAAATCACTTAAAATGTAATAAAAGGATATTTAATTTAGGCGGAGAGAGTAAACCTCATGCATGGTGTATGTTTGTACGGTGAATGATGGGTTTGGGCGTGGGGTCCTACAATCATGTTTTTAACTTTTTATCTTTTTCTGGTGTAAAATATAAGTTTCTGGCTCCCTCTCGGTCATGTGCGTGCTGAGCCTGAGTCTGCTGACTGAAATTCTAGGATCGGGAATCTCTGATGATGAGACCAAATCACTTCCAAAAATACATAAGTATTTAAAAGATGGATTAATCACCAACAAAATTAAAATAGATCGTCATTGCCAACTACTACCTAAATGGGCACAAATGAATTACCATGAAACTCTTCTAGATTAAGTAAAATTTTGAAATCGTATCACTTTTTTCTCTCTCGTTATTTTCATATTAAGAGTGGTTGAAAATTAGAATCGTAGTGGTGATTGAAATTAGGGTAAACTAAGAAAATAATCATGAATACTTTTTATCAAATGTCCTAGAAGGGACTCGTGAATACTTTTTAATTTACTTAAAATATCATTTAATTTTAAGATAAGTTTTCTTCTTCAAATAAGTTTATTGAAATATGCAAACTAAAATTTAAGTGATTGCCTATCGAGAGCACAAAAAATAGTTGTAATTATGAATACAAAGATGGGGTAAGGAATACAACTTAACACGTCCACGAGGACTTGTAGATGTGCTAAGAGGATCGTCCACAAAGACCTTTAGGATTTTGTAGTTCTGATTTGACTTCCTCGTCACTGAATTGATTGGTTGTTTCTGAAATTAAAACAAAACAAAGAGATAACAATTAAGCAGTTAAAATAATCTTGGTCAAGGGTTTGGCCAAGATCGTAAAGCTGGTGGAGAAAATTCAAGGATTGGAAAACTCCTGGCAAGGGCAATCCGGGAGTTCATGTTCTTATGCTTTGATCATTGATTGAAGGTTGTTTGCCTCTTTCATTCATAGTACTGCTATAGAGGGTAGGTGCTCTTGTTCCCTCCTGCTTCCCTCCTCTTCAAACTATCTAGCGGGTGCTCCCATTCCTGGTAATCCTAGCCAGAGGACACCTTGCTGGTTAAAGGGTTTATCCTACTGGCTGCTGTCTTGAATGACCATGCCTCTTCAATGGAACATGGGAAGACAGTACCTAACCCAATCTACCTCCCAATCGAGGCCCTAGGTTGTCAATCTGGTCATGATTATACCATTCATCTCCTACTAGCCTTCGCGAGACTAGCTGTCTATTTTGCTTATCCGGCGGGTGTAACCATCTCATCTCCTGATTTAACAAATCGCTAACTTGCTAGAGTTAAGAATTGGCCACTCTTAAATCTAGTAGAGAAGAGTTGCAGTCAGCCTAGAAGGAGATGTTATGATGATCATTTTGATCTCACAAGACATAAGAACATGGCTCAACAAACCTCACCAAGAATCGGTGTTTAGCTAGACATACTCGTGGAAGAAAGATAGAAAATAATTAATTGCATTCGAGATTAATAAAATATGTAAAAAATCCAGCTGGAAAAATTACAGCGCAGAGAGACTTCGAAAATTGCTCAAGGAAAATGAGATGATCAGAGCGAGAGAGAGAGTCCTCCTAAAAAGGAATTCTCCTTCCCCTCAGTCTCTATCCAAAATTCAAAATAAAATAAAATTTAATTATTACAAAATTCAAAAGATTGTTTTAAATCCTAAAGATAATATTGTTTAAGAGGGAGACTTATTTAAAAACTCTTGTTGATAATTTTCATTGATGCAAATCCCTGAAATCCCGTTTTCAGTTGCAATCGCTAGCTCACATCCTTATCTTTGTCCAAATTCTCCAGCTGCAATCTGTTTCGTAATCTTGGCTAAGCCTGTGGCCAAGACTGTCTGATTTATGTACCAGAAATTGCTCTTTTAGCTCCCAAGGAAATATCTGCACCATGAAGGGGATTTACATAGAAATCACTAGTTTGACTGCCTAATTTACAAGTAATTAGACAGTAAAACATGAGAAATAGACGCTCAATCATTAAGATCGAAAATATGAGAAATAAAAAGTACTCTTTCCGTTACTAATAAAATGACCCCCTAGCCAAAAATATAATTAATTGTTAAAATACTCTAAAAAATAACAATTAATCATTTCCTTGGTCTCTACAATTTTAGCTAAAGAGTCATTTTTTGTATGACGGAGAAAGTAAATGTAAGAGGAATTGATCTTCTAATAGAATAAATCATTTTGGGAAAACTGCGCGAATTTCGACCTAAAATAGATAATATCATTCTATGTAGTGAAATCAATGGAGATTTTATTTCCACAACAAAAGTCACTTATTTTAAAACAAAGAGGCTACTATTATTAGGGTCTTAATTACTGTTTAGTTGTCTGTTTCACATTAGGTTAGGAGTCCTAATTATGTCATTGATACGCAAAGTGAAAGAGTTGCTAAGATTGATTTGAAGACTTAAGTGTTTTTTTCTTTCCATTGGAATTGTGGCATAAGAGAGTGATAGTACTCGTAGTAAGTATAGTAAAAACGTACTGCTGGTAATTTTGTACTACTCACCAGTAGTATTTATATGGTGCGTGAATTTCCATCCCTTTCTTTGGAATTTGAAGATTGTGTTGTAGTGGCAGAGGTCGCAAAGAAAATACTTTTTTGTTCTTTACTTGAGTTCGTAGTTGTTTACTTGTATGAATAGGATAAAGTTGTTATTGATGAATCACCACCACTGTAGAGTTTGTTGACCCAATAAATTATTGTTGAAGAAACTATGAAGATATTTGAATTGAATAATTATTTTTGTAATTTGAGGAATAAATAATTATAATTAGGATGATAATATCTACTTCCGACATAAGTTTTTGGTTGTATATTTTTTTGGGATTAGTTATCCGTATAAATTACTCTATTCATTTTATTTCAATTTGATATATATTCGAGTTAAGAGTAAGAAATTTTTTTTAACATTTCATTATAATTTATGTTGGTTTTGTTTTTTAGTTGTATGCATGCGATACCTTGTAAAACTAAGTATATTTTTAAAAAATAATTAATTAATTTTAATGTAAAAATTCACACCTTACATCTTATATTTTATTTCACTTTGTTTACGTGAGTGATATAAAACCGATGATGGAGTAGTTCCAGGACGGGTTGGAAAAAGAAGAAGCAAACTTTGAGTGGTAAAAAAAGAATAAATAAATTAAGAAATGAGGTCCAGGTATACAACAATCATAACTTTTAATTTAACCATTAGATTAAGCTGAAATTTATGCAACAAATTACACCGATCATAGTTTCATTTCGAGTCCCAAATGACCTGAATTCTGCTCTGAAAAACGAGAAAACAAACTTTTATGTTTTAGGTCGATCGTATATATTCAGAGAAATGCATTAGCCATATGGATGTATACTTAATATTTGATACTTATGACGTACTTACGCAGTAATCACCTTGGGATGCGATCGAAGTGGGAATTGAAATTCGGAGAAGATGCTGCAGAAGAACTTAAAGAGCAAACAAAAGCAACAATTTATTTGAATATCAGGGAGAAAGTGATATCTAATCTCTTCTTCCAATTTCTATTTTTTAGTAATCTTTTTGTCTTTCCCTTCAAAATTTTCCGTCAGTAAAGGTTCTTTTCTCACTCTCGGACGGCGTTTCCTTCGATAATCTACAAAACAAAACAATACACAAGTTTTGAGATTTTCAAACTTCCAAATTATAATGAAACTATACGCAAACGAAAAGCGTTTATTTTTATAATTGTCGTAAAAATTAATAAAAAAAGAACTAAGACGGTAATTAATAATATAATTAATTTAATTTTTTACTAATTGTATAGTGTATTTTACATTGAAAATTGTATTTCAATAACTAAAATCGAACAAATAAAAAATTATTTTTACAATATTTATATTCGAATGGAGTTCCTCCTCCGTAATCCAGCTTGAACGCAATATCCACTATAACTAATGCAAAATGATAACGTGGGAACTCGAGATTAATTAGCTTAATGAATTGAAGATGCTAATAGGAGTAGTACTATGGCTCAACTCTCCAAATAAAACAATCACTAATTCCAACATCTCAGACCAATGTTCCTTTTTGGATCCATTGTTATCAAGGTTGGTCACTTGCTTAGTGTTTTGCTTCTTCCACTTCATGTAAAATAAACATCGGACATTTTTAACTTCATCCCAAAAGAAAATAAAAAAATACACATTGGACAACTAAATTTTTATAGCCCAACCCACACACACATATTTTTGTGCCATATTATATTATTCAATTCCTTAATTATTTTATTTATTTATGACCCATTATCTTGTTTTGCATCCTAATAATTCAATAAAATTAGATAAGAGACTAATTAATAAAAGTGTAACCGCAAGTAGTAATCTTTTCCTCGACTGTATGCTCTTAATAAACAAACAAACAAACATATTTATTTCTCCCTCCGTTTATAAATATATGTTTTTTTTTCAGAATTTTATATCAAAAACTGAGGATAATTTTATATCAGAATTTTATATAGTCATTACTCGTTAGATTTGGATGAAATATGATAAAAGGGGGGAAACCGCAATATTTATATACGGAGTAGTATTTAGAGTAAATAAGCTAACTTAAGGTGAAATTTAGTTGAAGGATTGTAACTTTTGTGGGAAAATAATAGACATGAAAGTTATATTGTTTTTTTAATTATTGGATGATTGTTCTTTGAAATCATTTAGAAACTAGTCGAGATAATTCTTGTAACCTCAATTTAAATTCTATAAAAAAGACAAAGCTTTACTTTCCTAAAATTTAAGAATGCAAGTTTTCTTAACCTTTTACAAGAAATCTATAGTTTTTATTATTTTTATCACGCAATCAAGGGTTGTAAGATTGCGATATTCTAACGTAATATTTTTAAGATTAACCAAACACATTATGTTAGGAATATAAAAAATTTAACCAATTTTTCCTCTGTATTTTACGAACCAAACGTTAAAGTTTAAAGTTTAATAAGAATATTAGAAAGAAGAAAAAGGAGAGAAGGAGCAATTAGTTTAAAACTTAAAAGTTGTAAGAAGAGTGAAAATAAAAATAAAAATGAGAGGGACGGCTATAGAAAAGGAGGTCGGAGATAGAGATGTTGTCCCTGAGCAGTCGTTTAAGTGATGCCTTTTGCACATGGGGATGTGTGCTATGTTTTACATAATGAAATCATAGGTGTGGCCTGTGCTTCCAGTATTATTGTACAGTGTCCTCTCTTCTTTTTTTCTTTCTTAAAAAAATCGGAAAAATAAAAGAACATCAATTTCTTTTAACCAAATGATATGACCTATTTACAGCTTAAGAAAGTTCGCATGATTTTTTAAAATGTTTCATTCTAATAAAAGATTAATTCATTTCTTTTATCTTTACGATATGTGAATAACGATAATATTATACTAGTAAAACACAACAATTAAAAATAAATACGTGAATAGTTTCAAAACAAAGAAATTTCGGCGCTTTCTCATGAATTAACGCATTTTTAAACGGTTAAGTGATCAAATAAAACCACATTGCTAACTTGCTAAACCTTACACGTCGAGACGTTTTAATGAAACACAATTACTGACGGGAATGACAAAAAGTTGCAGAGTAAAGGAACGTGGTTTGCTTTGCTTTCCCTTTCTAAATTTCTATCTCTAATAATCAGTCTTTCAGGTCAGCTGCAGGCTCCAATGATCCAATCTCGGCCCACACCACAATACCGCCTTTGACTTTCCTCACTTTTTCTTTTCTTTTCTTTTCCATCTAATACTCCCTTTGCCCTCCGCAAATGCAATCCTTCTAGTCCCCACGTCCCGCTTAGTCCCACTCCCACCAGATATTATATTATTATGTCATCAATTCCAGGTTATTAATTAATTCTTCTTAAGCATTCTTAAGTACGTATTAGTTCCAAACAGCAGTTCCAAACAGCTGTGGAGTTACATCAAAATAATTAGAGATGTATAGTCACGGGGGGACTGAATTTGTCTCATATTCCCCGTTCATAAACAACTGTCATTTTGATTTTGGGCACGTATATTAAGGAGGTCAGATGATTTATTGTTTGAGACAATTTTACCCTTTACTTTTTCTCGAACGTAATGAACGTACCATACGTACGTTCGAGAAAAAGTAAGGGGTAAAATTATCTCAAACAGTGAGTCATCCGACTTCTTTAATATGCGTGCCCAAAGTCAAAGCGACAGTTATTTATGGACGGATGGAGTATCAAATAATTTTTTTTTAAGATATAGAGTGATGATATATATTATATCTGGGGATGCATTTTGGATAACATGATTAAGCAATAAAGCCTATTAGTGTTAGTGACTTATCCTTGAGTTTTGGTTTAGAATAATATAGTTAGCTCAATTATAATAAAAAGTTAACGCCTGTATGAATGATGATAAATTTAGACTTAGATCTAACAACGCACTTTAGCGCTAATTTGATATTCAAATTTAGTATTTTTATTGTATGAGTTGAACTATGGTGATGCCAAATTGATTAATTTATGTGTTCCTTATTCACAAGACTTTAACATATTCATCAGAAACAAAATAAAGCATGTATATACTTGGTGGGATGGAGTTTGGGTATACAGTATATGGGTTATACCGTTATAGTAGTCAACTGGCATGACCTGTCAGATGGGAGGATAGGTCGTTGGAACTCAGCATCAATCCTAACTCTCTCCGGAGATGATCCAACATCTTCTACCTCTACCATTCTCTGTCTTCCTTATGAAAGCTGCCTCGGAAATGCATCAAACAAGATGCACCACATTTTTCACCCAACTCATTATCCTTTTCTTTGCACACTTGTACATGTGGGATTGTGTTCGCAACACAATATAATTAAAATCGTTAATACCCATTGTTAGCTCTGGAAAATATAATTAAATTTATTAATACTCTTTGTTATCTCTCAAAAAAGGAGGGTGCTGATGTGACTTGTGAGATTCATTAATGTAAAAAAGAAATATGTCTCCTATTTAATTATATAAACAGCCTCAAATATATTGATAATATAGGTACTTTGTTTTGTTATACTTGTCCTTGTGCAGCCATGCTACAAAAAAGAGGGATGAAACTAAAAACATTGTTTTCATATTATGGAGCAGACACCAACATGATATCTAGCTTCTAGTTGCCCCTTGATAGCTACAAGACAAAAATACTTACATTATATACATACAATTATTTTCCAATCAAACAAGACTCTATATAATACTTCATTTATAAACCTCTTTGCTCTAGTGACTAGTCTAGTTCTCAATAACGTCTTGTCTACTTGTGATATTACATATATAACAAACATTATTTCCCTCTTTCACAACGCTAAAATTGAATAGATTATTTGGTTCATGGGAAATGGGTACTTTTTCAATAAACGAACTTCACATTTTTAGCTAAAATTGTAGACTGCTTGATGGATTATTTGGTTTACGAATATTGTTATTTATTTATTTTTATTTTGACAAGCGAAGGTGAAACTTGAATTTGAAATTTATTAGTATTTTTTAATGGACTACGTGTTTATTATTTACAAACAAAACTCATCCTCTAAACTTCAAAATTGAACAGTGAGGTACTCTTGTTCTTAGTTCTAACATGTGAGATGAATTGGATTAGTCGATATAATTACAAGCTAGTACTTCAATAAGGAGGGTTTTTAAAATACTTAAATTAATCAAAACAGGAGGGAAAAAGGAAAAAAGAAAAAGAGAGCAGCCGAAAAGGAGGGTACAAGAAAAAGATATTATAACATGATGAGACATCTAAATCTACACATAAGGACACATCCCAAAGTCAATATAAAAAGAGAAGCATCATTGGCAAAAAAAAATATTGTCATCATGAGAAGATTAGAGAGGAGATACGTAAAAATAAAATGTAAAAAAATGTTCTAATATATATATACAATACAACACTCTGTCCTCCACATTCCACAATGCAAGCAAAACTACACAACTTTTCACCTCTCTCAGGCATGACCCCACCACCACCACCCACCTAAGCAAAAACCCAAATCCTAAACTCCAAAACTACAACCCATTTTGCAAAATGCAGCAAAAACAAATTTATTATTATTATTGGACATAAATTACACTATCGAAAGCAGTGAATAATTTCTCCAAATGCAAAGCAACTGCATCTTCTTTTTTTCCCTCTCTGGTTTAAAGCAGTAAAAATCATCAAGCTGGCATGTGCGTCTGTCTTGTAGCAATCTCACTGTGCAGTGCCTCAAAAAGTAAGAGCTAAGATTGGAGACAATAGAGAAGAGGTGCCCTTTGTTCCCTTCGTGCCATCCCCAGGAAAAAAAAAAAAAAAAAACCCATATTTTTACTACAAATTAGTTAATTTCCTCCTTCAATTCTTGATTTTCTTGGGGTATTTTCTTGATTTTCTTGGGGGTATTTTAAATTAAGCATCTTCCTAGCTAGCCTGCAAAAAGGTGGTAGTATGAATTCAATTCCAGCTGCATGCTCTATGCTTCTGTGCACTGTAGCTTTAGCTAGGCTGCTGCAATATGTTAGACCAATCAGCAACTGTTGTTTATAATGCTGAATATTTGATGGACTGCTGCTGCAACCTCATCCGTTGATCTCAGCTTACAATCTTCCTCCATCTGCCATCACCACCACACCAGATTCCACCCCACCCCACCCCAATTATAATTCATGAACAAGTAAATAAAACCCAAGAAAATAAATTTATGGAAATAGAATCTGTCTGCCTGCCCTAAATTAAAATAATTTTTATAGCCTAGCTTCAGAAATTATGAGCACCTAGTCAAAATGGTCGGTTGACCAAGCAAGGCAAAGAAAAACAAAAAGGAAAAAAATAAAATTTCATGGAATGGAACAGCAAGAAGGAAGAGAAGAAGAGTACCTTAAGATTGAAAGTGTAAAGAACCATACTTTGCGAGGAGGTGATGTTGAGGTGCAGAACAGTGAGTCTAAGATCTTCCAATGCAACAATTGCTCTTAACAACTGCCCATGTCTTCTCTGGCACTGAATCTTCAAATTTACATGGTTTTGTATGGCCGTCACCTCTAGCTCCGCCGCATCTGATTTCCTCTTCGCTTTCCCCTCCTCTCCTAATTCGCAATTCCCATCCTCGCTGACACTAACAATGTCGTTGTTGTCATTGCATTGAGATGTGAAGAACCCATCTGTACAAATTCCCATTTCTTCTCCTGAATTTCTCATCCTCTTTTGCGCTTCGAGTGACTGTAGAAGCTGCTCTAGTTCTTTGACAAAGTCTATTGCACCTCCAATTATTGACGCCTGGTCACCCTTTTTTTTCATTGAGACAACAAAAACAGACAAAAAACACCATTTTTAGTACTAAAGGTTGAATCTTTGGAACGGTTTCTATGAAAATGGATAAGAAAGTTTGGTTCTTGACAATAAAGATTGAATCTTTAGTTGGATTTTTTTTGAAATTCTTACTCTTTGAACGTAGGAGGATGGCATGATGGAACGGAGGGAGGTTAGGTAATCGTTCATTTGGCGGCGGCGGTTGCGTTCCACCGCAATGTGGGTCATGCGCTGGCTCTCTACTTCTTCCTTGTTTTTGGTTGTCCTTGTTCTCTTTCGCTTCCTTCTGTCTCTGGTGATTGCAGGAGATGGTTTAGAGAAATGGGTC
Source organism: Viola pubescens var. scabriuscula (assembly GCA_002752925.1). NCBI lineage: Eukaryota > Viridiplantae > Streptophyta > Magnoliopsida > Malpighiales > Violaceae > Viola > Viola pubescens. Next base: position 9,487 of record NBIL01131315.1, on the reverse strand, counting down.
TCGTTTGGCATGGATTGTGGGAGATTTCTTGCAAGTGAATTGCGCCTTTTACAAGTTGGATTTGGTTGGGGCTGGTTATTATTAGGTTCAGGACTGAGATTGGAATGTGGGTTTATTTGGTTGAGGTCTTTGGTTTCACATTTGACTGGGGAATGCAGCAAATCAGCTGTGCTACTGTCATGCGTGACACAACTTTCAAGCTCAAGAGCTTGAGTTTGTTGGGGTTGATGGTCTGTTTCAGAAACAAAAGTGGTGGTGGTGTCGATATCCCATATTGGTGGCCTTTTGAGGTGTTGGAGTTTCAATAATGTTTGAAAGTTGGGTTCTTTGAAAGGGAAGAAAGGAGGGGTTTCTACACTTTGAAGCATTTGAAGAAAAGGCATTCTATCTTCTAAACTTGGTATTGAAAACTGTGCTTGTTGTTCTTGTTGGTGTTGCTGCAGCTGCTCTTCTTCTTCTTCAAATCTATATTCTTGTTCTAAGCACTCCACACCCAAATGCTCCTGAAAGAGCTGCAAGAAAATGACAACAACTCAAAGAAAGAAGAGAATGATAATAAAAGAAATAATAATCTTTATCAATCTTGTTTTGGAGGGGGTTTTGTTTTACAGTACCCAACCTTTCAAAAGGAAGAATTGAAGAAAGGAAATTGACATGAATTGAATAGGATAGGTAGTGGAGCCTCATGAGGAGCAGCAGAGAAATTTAAGAGAAAAGAATGAGAATGGAATGTTGAAGGAGAGGAGCAGAAGATGCAAATGTTAGCATTTCTAGGAAGAAATGCAAATGTGGCAATGGCATTGAATGCCAAGTCCTTGGTTGGTGTAGTAAATGCAGCAGCAGAAGAAGTAGCAGTCCATTTCAAGAAATGGAAAACTTGTGTGAAAAAGAAAGGATGGGTTAGGATGGTAGTACTAGAAATGAACAACAAACAATATAAGAAACATACACAGGAATTATTAATAATGGGTCCTTGAAGAAGCCTCTCCATTACAAGATGAGGCGGCAGCAGCAGCAGCAGAAGTAGCAGAAGTAGTAGTTATACACTTATATACTAGTTAGTAGTTCTTGCAAGCAAAGCAAGAAGCTTTAAATTCTTCTTCTCCCCACCAACAACTAAACATTCCAATTCCACTGGTGATGTTACTTGCAAAACAACAGATAATAAATGTAACCCCCAAATTGAGACCCCATACCATACAACAACTTCTACAATTTGTAATATTCCTTAGTTTTTTTTTTCTGGTTTCCTGATGTTGTTGTTGTTGTAGTTGCTGCTGCTTGTGATAGTCTTTAAATAGGGTATAGTATTAAATGCCGTTCAAGAATTTCTACAGAAAGGAAAAGAGGGTGAGAAAAGAAAAGTAGTACTTGCAAGAAAGTAAATTAGGAATGGAGCCCAAGAAAATGGTTGATCTTTTCTTTTCTTTTTTAAAAATATATACTGTTTGTAGTTAAAAGTAATTTAAAGAATGGATTTATGGGATGAATAGGGTTGGTAGGAGAAGAGAGGAGGTGGAGGAGGAGGAGGAGGGAGGGAGGTAGGAGGGAGGAGGAGAAGGGAGAAGTTGTCTGATATGCAAGGTCCCAAAGCATTATTGACGGTGGCAGGTTTTGTCCAGCAGCGGAGACAGACAGTTGTGGGGACAAGGAGAGGAGGACACAAACCCAAAAAGAAAAAGAAAAAATATTGAAAAATATTACATTTTATTAATATTAAAGAAAAATAAAAATAAAAAGAAGGTTTGAAAAATGGAAAGTCCTCCTGCAGCAGATTGTGTCATATCGTCTGATGATGGGTCCTGGGTCCTTTCTTCCTTTCTTCCTTCCTTCCTTTCTTCCTTTCTTTTCCTTTTCCCTCCACAGTTCTCCGTGCCACTTTTTCTTTGGAAATAAACGTTCTCTTTCTTCTGAATTTTTCAATTTTATTTTTGTTTTTTCAGATTTTATTTTTGTTTTTTCTAGAATAATCTCGTTTGAATAATTACCGAAATCGGTAGAGTGACTCTCTTGATCATCAATTTTTTTTTTCATATTCAAACTTGAAATCTAAATGATAAAAAAAAATTATAAAAAATCTCGCAATTTAGAGAAAAGAATAAAATCTATAATTACACTAATATCTAAGCTTAACACTAAAATTAATAGAAATATAAATTTAAATATCCTCAAATTTGAAAATAATACTAGTAGATTTCAAAAAATAATCAGAAAAAATCTAAAATTTAGTTTTATGATCTTTCTAGATTGAATTAGTCAATTCGGAGCTCCATTTCGAACCTTGAAATGATTTTTTTTTTCCTTCAAATTATTAGAGCTATTTGATTGTCAAATTTCAATCCGATCTAATAACTATTTTATATTTTCATTGTGATCGGCCATTTTTCTATTTCTGTTATTAATTTAAAACTTAAACTTCAACGCTTCTTGTTCCATCTAACTAAACCTAATATAAATACGATTTTTAAGTTTTATAATTAATTATATTTGTGTTCTAGCAATTATGTGCTCCCTATACAATAATTAACCAGCAAATTTGGAGATTTTCTTTTTCCTTTTCTAAATGGAGATATTTGACATTTTTTGATGATTTGGTAAATAACACCATTGCACAATGCACATGGAATTCTACCGTACGACTATGACTGTCTTTTGATTTTTTTCTGGAATTCTTTCCGCTCCGTGCGCACCTTTCCGTTTCTACACTTCTTTTACGCTTTTACTTCTGATTGATTACATAAATGCTTACGGCAGAAATCGTATTCCACCTAAGAAGGAGGAATCTTCTAGTTTTACAAGAAGTCTCATGTTTAAATCTTGGGTAAGGTTTTCATATTTAGCCTGGGATAGTAATTTGGGTAGGATAAGAGATCAAAGGTTAAAAAGTCAAGTGAAGTCGATCTAAATATGACATTAGATTTTAATATGACTTAAATATGATCGTAAAATCAATAGATTTTATTTGATTTATAAAACCAAAACTTGATTATTGAAAGAAAAAAAACTAACCGGGCCAACCTAGAAATCCATACTTTGGTCGCCAGATTTTGATCTAGGTCGCTGGGTTTTAGCCAAGTTTTTCAAAAAAAGGTTTTACCCAAAAACTCATCCGGTCGCCAAGTAATTGGATTGACCCGGCCGGGATGGACCGAGTTTCAAAACCCTGGCGCTGCGTATACAGTTGTGTTAAACTTGTGAGGGCGAGTTTTACCTCCTTTCAGGGTCCTTTCCCAACTTAAATTTGAAATAGTCGACACTTAATATAATGATCGAATTACCCGATAATCTTGACCTAAAAAACAAAGTGATTATTTCCTTCTTTCTCTAGAGTACTAATAAAATAAACACAAATCTGTGTTTTGTGTAAAGCTTTTTAAACTTAAAATTAAATTTTAACTACAAATGCGCACTGCAATTCGCATGACAATCACAAATCTTCGATTTTTTTTCTTCAGCAATTGGATAACTAACGACCAAGGTAGTCAAACCCAGTCCGACCCGGCTGATTTGACCGAAAAACTCAACTATTGGTCACCAGGTTGAGTTTGAAAACCCTCTAAAATGAGTTTTTTTAAATTTTGATCAACCGGAGAACCATTCAACCCGATTTTTTTTAAAGAAAATAATTTTGAGAAAAATGCTAAACATGAAATTAAAACTCATGTTCAATGTGTTGGCCAATAAAGCCTTAAACACTACTTTGTGCTATTATATGACAACATATAATAAAAATACACAGATAAATATTTCATTTATTTTTAAAAAATTCTTATACTCTATGCAAATATTAAATTTTATTTATTAATTTATTAAAATTACGGGTCAATTTGAATTTTTTCGAGTTAACTCTTTAATCTTCTACTCTTTTTTCAAATCGAGTTTATGATCGGTTCGGATTTTACAATCTTGGTAAGGGATACAAATTGTCAGGCCATCAACGTTTCACATCCTGAACAATTTGACCACTAATTTCTGACCTCGTCTATTTTTACCATTAACTCGAAAAAATAAGAGTCTAAATCAAGATTTTAAAGTCTTTTGTATTTGACCGATAATCCACGAATTAAGTTGGAGTTGTTTTTGCATGGAAGGGAAACAAGATCACTATTGATAGGCTAAGACATAACAACTCACAATATGGGCCAACTAATAATGCTAGGGTCGGGTGATTTCTTTAAAAGATGTGTTAATTAATTTTATAAATTAACCATGCATGGGTTGATAAAAATCACCCCCTCAGATGTGTTTTTTACGACGTAAATTATGAGTTTGTTTTTTTGATAGAAATTACTTTTTGTCAACAATATTTACCGGTTGTAATGTCGAATTATGACTAAATTTTGATTCTGAGTATAGTTCTTATGAACGGTAAAATCACCCCCTCATTTATGTGAGATGTGTTTTTTATGACTTAAATTATGAGTTTGTTTTTTTTTTTGATAGAAATCACTTTTTGTCAACAATATTTACCGGTTGTAATGTCGAATTATGACTAAATTTTGATTCTGAGTATAGCTCCTATGAACGGTAAAAAAATCATGGTTTGGATGGATAACTACTTTTTGTTTCTAAAATGAATATATATATATATATATATTCATATAGAAAAGCAATAAAACAAGGTTCACGAACTCTAGCTATCCTTTTGTCCTCCATGGATATGTTATGGTAATGTCGGGCGTTGGAGTTTGCTTTCATTCTCAATAATTTCAAAAAAGTTTTGGTTGGGTCCTATGCTCTCTCTCCCTCTGCTAGATGTGGCCATGTTTTGCATTAATTATGTCGTGCTTGAGGTTTTTTTGTCTCCACCAGGAACACGCCATTAATGGGGATATGAATTTGAGTCTTAATTAGATTGTTGATTTTGCTTGGTTTTTATATTCTCATTAATCAAATCTTCCAATCATTATTTTACAAAAAGTATTCCAAAAGTAAAAGTCTATGGGTTTCTAATGAAATTATTTATTTTAAATATAATTTTACGCGGTTTTCACTAAAAGTCTTATTCTTATTTTTTCGGTGTGAGATTTGAATTTGCACACTCAAACAAATTATTTTACAACATTCTGACTTAATTACGTGACTGTCGAACTACTCAAATCAATTATTTGTTGGTAGACCCAAATATTCACTTGAACTTTAGTTATAAGGCCCCTTCCTTCTCTCTTTTTTTAAAAGAAAATATATAATTTCAAAGTGACAACCATGTTGCCTGATGAACAAGGCAGTGTGTCTCAAATCCTAACGAAGAAAACCTCATAATTCATCAAGCAAGGGCTTGACCATCCCTCAAAATTACTAAACCATTCTAATTGGTTGCTCTCATCTATCATATCACTTCTGCAAAGTCATCTGTTTCATTATCTTCATATCAACCTTGTCATATAAGGCATACCATTCATTTTTTATACTTCTTTTTCTCATTTTTTATAATTCAACCGCCGGATACTGTCCTTTTTTTGCATGCATGCATGCATGTGATCATGATCATGGCTTCCATCTTCGATTAATTATTATTAGAGGCAAGATTTGTTTTTATCCGCTGAGATTTTTTGTGTTCACAATTTCACATGAAGATGGGAGAAGAGATGTGAATAATTTGATAATGTCTACGTTGTAACTTGTAAGAACCTTATCCACTTGAAACTGCGGCATATCCATTCTCCATCCTATAAAATATAGCATACAGTTTTTAGCCACACAACCCGACGCATGCATCTTTGCTCTCACCAAAATCTGCTAAGATTTCAACAATATTGTCATGTACCTCATGTTTAATTACTTGCTACCCTACAGATTTCATCTCCAATGGACCATAAAAGTAACAGCACCATTACTTTTTTTAACGTTCTTACCGAACTCGCAAAACCAATATGTGATTGATGTGAGTTGTTCGGTAGGGGATTTCTTTCACCTCAGTTAGTATAACACAGATTTACTAACTGGCATCTTATGTGGTGACGAAGCTTTCTCTATCTCCAGTACTACTACTGATCCCAATCCAGCAATGCACATTTTTGTTAGCTAGTCAATTTACAGCTACACTCTCTCTTCACGAGAGAGGGTCCTAACAAAAACAGATTGAAATTTATTCACTCAATTTGATGACACCACAGCCCCCACTTCACAACATGACGCTCTCTCCTCTGCGATCTAACCGACGAGATGCTACTCTACCTGGAGCTACCAGCTGCTCAACCTCTACCTCTCATATCAGTTCCTGTGACACTAGAAAACTCTCAGTGGTAGACCCCTATGCTCACATCACACATGTCTCTGCAGTAGAGCAGAAGATAACCGCAGTTTCCTTTCCCAGCCGAACGAAACCTTCAGTCCAGTAGCAGGTAATCTGAGTGTCCCGAAACGGAAGAAAGCAATTCATGAAAACAGATAGAACAGACAAAAAGCACTCAACGAGCAAAATAATATTGATAGTATCTGCTACTTAAAAGATAACTTAAACAACTCTAATCAAAGTTATCATGCAAAGGGTGTGCGCGCACCAACACAATGTTGGAACTTACATGTCCAGAGATTTAACCACTAAGATCCATTTTATTCGACTTCACGCTCTATCTGGATAGTAACATGACTGATATTGTACTCTGTTCTGATGTAGTTTATCACATTGTCTAATACCTTGTCAGCATCAGCTTCCGGCCTGATTTTGACATGACAAGCCAAGAGGATCTTTCCCACTGTTATAGCCCATATATGCAGTTCATGAATGGCCACCACTTCCTCCATCGCTAACACGTCCCTTTCTAGCTTTGTTGCATCTATCTCTCGTGGAGTGCTCTCCATCAAGACTTCAAGTATGTTCCGAAGCATATTGACAGTCGTACCCAAGACTATAACCGAAAAAATCAGGGTGCAGATCAAATCAACTATCTTCCACTCCGGCTTATACCAAATGATTCCACCTCCAATCATGACCCCAACACTCTGGATGGAATCCCCAAGTACATGGAGATAAGCCCCTTGTACGTTGATGTTCCGCTGCTTTTTTGCAGGCTTGCCTTTTTCTTGTGCGAGCAATGGCTCTGCATGTTCTAGATCAGAGTGGTGGTGCTCATGCTTTGAGTCCTCTGTATGATGGTGCTCCTCATGATGATCATGATGATCATGAGTGGTAATTACCGTTCCATGGTTGTGGCCACCATGACCATGACCATGCCCATGCCCATGCCCATGCCCATGTCCGTGATCATGGCCCAACAAAATAGCCATGAGGATATTCACTGCCAGACCGAATGCAGAAACAAGAAACATGAGGAAACCATTCACCTCATCTGTACTGTGAACCATCCTAACAATAGCTTCATATACCAAAATCCCTGCAAGTAACCATATAAGCTGTATGGAAACCAATGCACCAAGGATCTCAATCCTAAAGAACCCATAGGATTGACGTGGATTGGCTTCCCAACCAGCAGCCCACAAAGAGAACAAGGAGATAGCGAATGCTGCAACATCTGAAAGTAAATGCGCTGCATCAGTCATTATTGACAGACTATTGGCTTTGATGCCACCAAACACTTCAACAGCCATGAAGACTGCACAAAGTGCCACTGCCATCCAGAGCTTGCGCATGGAAGCTGATCGCTCTGTGGCATTCTTGGAGGCAGTTTCAGCATCTGAGAATCCACAGGGTGCTTCCCCACATAACTTACTTGCTCCTAGGCTCCTCACCCCATCAGTAACATCAATGTTTATTTCTACATTATGTCTATGTTGAGGATTTTGTGCCTCCATCTGACAGAAAATAAAAAATCGCATTATATTTCCTTTAATAAATGTCACAACCACATGCAGTTTCACTTTCATCACACAACAATAAAATTAGTCTCAAAACTGCGTACAACTATGCATCTTATTCTTCTTTTCAGGGTTAGTACCCAGGAAATCACCAAAACCAGTTTATTGATAAATAAAAGTACCAAATGGAAAAATGCAAGAATAGTTGAGGATGCAACACAAAGCTCACGTGCTAATGGCGCACAAATTCAAATAATCTTGACTTTCAATAATCTCTAAAACCCAAAAAACTACTTGACTCACAAACTTGTTGAGAGCAACAATTCAAACCATGCATCCAACACAAGACAACCAACTATGCGTACGTACATGGAAAAGGTTAACTGAAGAATGCAAGTATGTGGATGGCAAACTAATAACCCACAAAGAGTCACAGAACAAATAGAGATTCACTTGAGACTGCCAAACTAAAGTAATGCACTTTCAACAACATGAACATTGCATTCGAAACATAATCCTGAGATCGCATCCTTAAATACAATGTTATGGGATACCATGAATACAATCAACATCCAGTTCTCACTACTTATATCCTAACCAATAGTTTCACCCACTAATTCAGTGACAATATAATGCTTTTATACATCAAAATCATGCATCCAAACAGCATATTCTCACTGGCAAATATCAAATATCGGCAAACATTGAACTGTATAGATTGATCTCAAATAGGATCAATACATGCAGTGCCCATGAGTTCGTGCAAAGATTCAAAGGTTATACTGCATATAGCATTACTAGCATCTATATGACACAAGATTCCAACAACGCCCACATTAGCAAAACAACAAACACTCCAATCTATCATAAATTAAACCTAATTCAGTCGATTAAACACAAGCAGAAGAAGCATATATCCTTAAGAATAGAACTCACGAGTTTTTGATTAATCCAAAACAAAATAAAACAGTACAATGCTGTATCCGAATCAACATTCAACACCGACAACTAAAACCCAAAAAGACCAAAAAGAAAGAAAAACGCCAACCAGATAACAAGAAAGAAGAACCACCACCCGACAACGTAACTTCAAAAAACAGAGAACACAAGCAGTTGTTTTACGATAATGAAAGGAAAAATAAAAGTTTTGTAATAAAGATTCAATTTTTAATAAGAAATATAAAAGCGAGTGTGTAGGGTTTTACCTTGCGAGTCCTTATCGTTTCAAATCACGGGCTCCCTTCTTCTTCCTTTCTCCTGAGTCCCCTCTTTTTCTCTCTTCTCCTCCTTGGCAGTTTGTGCAGCGGAAGGAATCGTTTTTTTTTTCCCTACTAAAAAAATCTAATCATATAAGAGTAATAAAACCTTTGGATTCTGGACGGAGTGGATTTACGAAGCTGTCCTCATCGGGCCCGAATTGGAACATGAATATCCCAAAAGAATGTGCTGGTGAAAAGCGGTGAAAGACTTGTCGGTTGACCCGGTTCTTTGTTTTTAGTCTTGTCCTTTTTATTTCGGTATCGTTGTTCGGGCGGGCAAGTTATTTTTGACGTAATTTTTCCATTTTTGACAGCTCACAGTCACAGATATGGAAAAGCAGTTAATAAAAAAAGGAAACAAATAATAGGGATCACGTGGGTAATTGCAAGAGAAAACAAACACAGTTTATGATTTTTGACCAACCTTTTGGACTTTTTGAAAATTTTACTAGTTTTGATTGGGCTGGGCC
>NBIL01131270.1:0-11849 GCA_002752925.1 Viola pubescens var. scabriuscula | reverse complement strand
TACCCGATTTAGACGAAAGGGAATGAAGAACAAGCACTCAAGTTGTATGATTCAACATGACAATTAGCAATCAACATGACAAATATCAAGCATCAAAGAACATGAAAGATAGCATTCATACTCCAGCTGAAAGTTCGCTTTAAAATTCTCCCCTAGAGAAATCGACACGATTTCCCTAAGAAGGAACCCAAACCTTAAAATGATNNNNGAAGGAGTTAAACTCACTTAACAAATATCATTCAAGGTTCAAGTTGAGTTCTAAAATGAAGGAAAGGAAGTATTTATAGTTCGTACAAGAAAGAGGCTTGGAAAGTCTTGAAACGAGCTCGAAAAGCCCAAAATCCAAATTTCGGTCCAATTGTAGCGGTATACCTCTAGCCCTGGCGGTATACCTCTAAGGCCCTAGCGGTGTACCGCTTGGTCTCGCTTGGCACACTTAATTCTACATTTAATTCTGGCGGTATACCGCCCCAAGGAGGTGACTCTTGGCGGTATACCGCCCCAGACATAGCCATTTCGCCTCGAAATGGCTCCAAGTGAGCTCCAACTTGCATCCTAGGGCGTGGGATGGTCATGTCATGATGAAAGGTCACCGAAACAACTCGATTTTTGGCCTTGGAAGGCTCCTCTTGCAACTTGACTCCGAACCATAAAGATAGGTTCTTTACCATGCTACGAGTGATGAGACCTTAAGGCGAAATGTCTTGTGTATCGAAACTTGGTGTAATTGAGATCACATCACTTTCCCGGCTAATTGTCTTGATACAATTGATTATAACAAACACTAATTATAAAAAGGTAAAAATTATACGTAGTTGGTCCTACCAATTATTACTAATTAAGCAACTATAATAAGGAGAAAGCTGTCCAAAATAAATTCAACAATCCTTTTGCTTGTTGCACAACTACAAGTTCATGAACAAGTGAACGACGTACCGTTTTACAAAAGTTGCTGTGGCTTTTTTCTGCCCGCAGCAGCGAGTAATGGAAGAAGTAAAGAGCGATACAGCAAAAGAAGCCCAAAAACAACAACAAATATGGAGTTGGGGAGCAGGAACGGACGGGCAGCTGGGAACTGGCAATCTCCAGGACGAACATCTTCCTCAACTCCTTCACCTTCCCTCCCTCTCCGCCGGACACGTCTCCACTGTCGCCTGCGGAGGCGCTCACGTTATTGCCTTAACTTCTGGTGTCTACCTACCCTTCTCTGTTTACCTCCTATTTCAAATCAGTTCCTGCTAAATATTTATTTCTTCTCGAGTAATTTTCTGTTCTGTTTTTATTGTTTGATGTTGGGTCAGGAGGAAAAGTGCTGACATGGGGCAGGGGTAGTTCTGGTCAGCTGGGACATGGGGTGGTGGGTAATACTTTATATCCAAAGCTTGTAACTTTCTTGGAGAGCTATTTCATCGCTAATGCCTCTGCCGGCTGGAGCCACTCAGGGTTTGTTTCAGGTTTCATCATGGTCTAAGATTATTGTAGTGTTTTATGGGTGTGAGTTTTAGGGAAATTCTGTTTTTATTTTATTTTATATTTGATTGTTTTGCTTTTTAGATAAAGGTTCTGTTTTCACTTGTGGGGATGGCTCATTTGGTCAGCTTGGGCATGGAGATTATGGATCGCATTGTATTCCTGTCAAAGTCTCATGCTTTGCCAATAATCATGTTGAACAGATAGCTTGTGGCATGCGCCATTCACTGGTCTTGTTGAAAGGTATTTGCTTTGTTTTCGGTAGAATTTGATTGGTGTAGACAGAGCTCATTTTTTCGTGGTAGTGATAATTTATGTTCTCTAATGTAATTGAACTAGGATATCATTGTGAGTGGGATAAGAAATAATTGATAGTTCAGTGTATCAGATGAACATGGATTTAAAGAGATCCTTATTGGTTATGACATAAAGTGCATGGAATTCAGTGAGAATTTGAAATCTTAACACGTGAAAAAATAAATATTTGCTGTGATTTAGATGTGTGCAAGTGCAATCCTTGAGCTTTACCGATGTTATTCAGTTCAAGTTAAAAAGGTTATGTCGTGTTTTGTGCAGATTGTCAAGGAAGTCAAGTATATGGATTTGGGTCTGGAAAGCGTGGTCAACTGGGGATCTCCAAGGACAGGATCAAATCAGTTAGTGTTCCCCACACCATATGTGGATTCGAGAACACTGACATTATTAGCATCAGCGCAAATGGAGACCATAGTGCTGCGCTATCAGGTGCGTGCCAAACATTCTTTCTTTCCTAACATGGAAATCGAAGTAGCAAAACTGTTTTGGACATAAATTGTTCTTGCAAGGTTTCTAATGAGCTTATTGTTACACAGGATTGCCTCTATTATTTATTGGTATTTTGTATCTGCTCTTAATTAATGCACACCATTTTCCTTGTTGATCTTATTGACCACATCAGCTGATGGGCATCTGTACACTTGGGGAAGAGGCTTTGCTGGTTCTTCAGATTCTTACTCACCTCAATGTTTGCTTAGCCCATTGCGGTTCACCCAATTTTCTCTGGGATGGAATCATGCTTTAGTGTTGACTGGTAAACATGCATTTTCATGTTCTATACATTTTCTTAGCAATCCTTTACCCCACTCCACGAGATCCTTTTTCTCTCTCCCTCAATCCCTCAAGACTTGGGGAATGAGTTTTGAATTATTAACAACAGTCTTGGGTGCCATTAACAGGTGATGGGGAAGTCCTCATGCTTGGAGGGAAACACCACGGAGTGCTTAGTAATCTTGAAAAGATGAGCCCAGTGAAGCATCTTGCAGGTAATGTGTTTGGATAACTTCTAAAGAATGTTATATATGAATCTGAAATTATAAGGTTATGATTGTTACTTTACGATGCGGCCACTCAGACCACCCCAAAACCTGGAAAAACAGAGCTGTGCTTCCATTTGTTTTTTATAATGGACAAGGTGTTTCCACCAATGATGTAGATAGCTAATTTTCAATGACCTTATGACCTTATCACTCAAAATTATTTGTGCGCACCAAATTCCATTCTTGAATTCCAACAGATGCAACACAAGCTGGTTTGGACAGAGTCTCTGGTCTTGATGGGGTGAGAGTTGTGCAGATTTCAGCTGGAGCTGAGCACTCTGCCCTCTTGACAGGTATGTATGAATATGTTTACTAGCATGAAGTTATTCCCTTTAACTATTTTTCTTTTTTCAGCCAGGAGGTTGTCTTGTTTCACCCTAATTTTTGTTTTACTCACAGCAGATGGATCCGTAAAGACATGGGGTTGGGGTGAGCACGGTCAACTTGGATTGGGGAGCACAAGCGATCAAACTAGCCCCCAGGCGGTGGGTCTGTGCCGTGAAGTTCAAAATGAAGAAGCCATCTTTAATATTTACTGTGGTAGTGGGTTTACTTATGCTATAAGGTCACCGGTGTGTACTGAACCTGATAGAACTTCAAGATAGCGTTTGACGCACCCCCAAAATTTCACAAACGTTGTAATTCTTTTTTATTGGAAATCAGTTCCGTTCTTCTTAGACATATTGTTCCTTTCTTATTGCTAATAAGAAGGATACGTATATTACCTGCGTGTTTATTTATTTGTCAAGAAGAAGAGTGAATACCAATGTTATGAATAACCATCTTGTTTGTTTGTCAAGGTTTAAGATCAGGGACAACAGGGCAAAAGCAAAAGAGATGCCCCTTCCTCCTCTGTTTCTTCCATCCAAGTTCCCACTCTGGTAATTTTTGATATTGAAACGCTTGGTACTCACCCTTCTTTTCTTGAGGATGAAGCTTCAAGTTTGTCTACTTTCATGCACTTTACTTGAGAGAAATTCAGTTGAGCGGTAGTCTTTGAGGAAAGTTTGAGGAAGATTTTCCATTGTACTCGTGCAGGACATAGGATTTCAATTCAATTCATGAGCAGTTGAACTGGACTTACAATCACATAAGGAGACAAAACAAGATTATCGTAGAAGGTAGTCTTGTTCTGGGCTCAGCCCGCAAGTTATCAGGAACTTATGAATTCCATGCTAGCGGTTACTGGCTTGGATACAGCTCTATGTGCATAAAGGGGCGACATCATTTGACTCCCGCTACGATTTTGCAAAGAAATCACTGGATTTGGCAATCTTCGCAGAGGATTCTGGATGATAATGTGGTCAGAGCTTGGTACGAGACATCCATTAATATTTTGGGACTTGGGTGGTCACATCGACCCTTCTTAAACAAAGGTGGAAGTTCAAAGGTATTCTACTTAAACTTTTCACTTATGGATAAAACAACAGTTCTAAAAACAATTCATGTCTGGTGAACTTTCTGCTAACAAAGGGGTTACCAGTCAGCATTTCGCTTCTTTGCAGCAGTGAAGTTTTATCTTTCAGTCTGTTTTTTCCTGGCAAACTTATGTGTTTCAGGTTCGTTTGTCATTTCACTTGGCAGAGGGGATAAGCATGCCAAGGGTTTATGCAGAGAGTACTGGAGTTCCTAGTTTCATTCCAGGACAGTAATTTATTCATTTTGCTGTTGCATCGTGTATGTACATTTTGACTTCTTACAGTAGAGAGACCATCTCAAATGATTGAATTTGACCAACCAAGTAGCTGAAGCACATTTGTTATTGCTATTACTCCAAAAGCTCAATTTTGCTAAAATGTTAAAATCACCGAAACTGTAAGTTAGGGGATTTCAACTTGAGAACTTACTTTTTTTTCTACGGTGTAGAATGAATGCACTACGTCTCGTTAGGTATTTTTATAGCTAATGCGGTTATACGAACATGGAAGTTATTGTTGTAGCGAAGCACCACCTCTTCCTTCCCTGCAAAAGGAAAATCTCTTTCACTCTCCCACTCTCATCGGTCACAAATGATCAGAAGCGCGGTTGCAGTGAGAGCCAACAAAGGCGTCACTGGAACATTGGCGGCGACCTCAGAATCCAAGCCGTTCTGGACAAATCCATTGATTTTGGGAGGAAAGAGTGGGAATTTGCTGTATCCCATAGTTTCGATGAGGATGTGATTAGAGCCAAGTACAGTACAGGGAGTAAAGATTTGGGTGTGGAATTTTCATGGAAAGATCTCATGACTAAAGAAGGAAGAATCAAGGCATGTAATAATCATAGAATTTGATGGTGGGAAATACTTAATCTTGTGACAAAGTGTGGTTTTTTTTGTTTGTTTGTTTTGGGTGACAGATTTTAGCGTCGTGGAATTTGGCAGAGGGCATTGGAAGGCCAAAGTCATCTGTTCAGAGTTCTTGGAATTTTGGCTTGTAATTGGTGCATTGTTGTTAGGCTTCTTTTTTTAGGCTCTTGTTGAGTATTGGAGAATGCAACAACTTTGTTGTTTGTAATCTGCGACACTAATTTTGTTTGTACCAGGATGGATCCATGAAGTGTTAATTTATAAGAATTTCAGCCAGAAATTGTGGCTAGGTTATAAGAGCCTTTGACTGCGATTTCTCAATTCTAAAAGCTCAACATCATTGACAGGGCCATCTTTTTTTCCCTCGTGCATTCATTTCATGCTTTACTAAAAACAATTTAAAAACTTGCACAAGGATACACAATGATTTTGCATTTTGATGTACAAAGGGAGTGTTTTACATCAGTCTGTCAAGTGAAAGAAAGAAAGAAAAGAGCACTTACAACTTACAACTTCTCTACATATCCTACTCCTATTCTCAGTAAAAGAATGACAAATGAATCAGCCGTTACCATCCACATTTGCTACAACAGGAGAAACAGAAAGAAAAACCTAAACTCCTCAGTGTGTCATGTTAGGTTTATGAACTTGAGACATCTCAGCACGGATGTGGCTTCTACGTGATAACGAGTAGATTGTTCTCGTATCCCTTGTTGCCCACGATAGGTCGTAAGGGGTCAACTCTCCACTCACCATCAACAATGAACTTGATCTGCAACATAAGGTAGAAGAGGTAAACACTTGAGACACTAATTCAAGGCAGCTGAGCAATGACACCCAAGTCGAGCAAAAAACGACTTACCTCATATTTGCCAGGATACAATTTGAGGCACAAAGAAAAAACATTAATACTTGACTTCATCATCTTCCTCTGCAATATAGCAAAATACGTTGCCTATCAGAGAAGAAATAGACATCCGAAACAACCAAATAAAAGAAATCTAACTTTATATCAGAATTTTTTTCATGCACATGGGTGTAACTCCAGTTAACTTAGTCAACTTAACACAAGAAGTTAACCAAATAAAAGAGGCAGCAAGAGAAAAATAAAATGCACCCTATCAACTGATAGGTGATAAACAGTGAAAAGATCCGCAACTCTGTAGGTGGTGAACTGATGGAGGTCACAATCCATGCTCTCATGAGTCATGAAAACGAACTAAATATTAGATATTACTCTTTTGCTAAAAAAACCAGGAAATCTTTCCAATGCAACTCAACTACACAAGCCTTACATCTAAGTGAGGTTGTTCCACATGCAAATGCATTTGATGAATGCTCCATTATGTATATTAGGACACTTCAGGTTTTCTTTTTTCCATTTTTCAAGAAAATATAACAAAGATAATGAGGTAGGGA
Source organism: Viola pubescens var. scabriuscula (assembly GCA_002752925.1). Classification (NCBI taxonomy): domain Eukaryota; kingdom Viridiplantae; phylum Streptophyta; class Magnoliopsida; order Malpighiales; family Violaceae; genus Viola; species Viola pubescens. The sequence goes on along the minus strand of NBIL01131270.1, from coordinate 5,318 downwards.
TCAGAATTCAGACCTTAGTGGCCCAACCATCAAATGATCCTGCTAAGAGCACCTCTGAAGCTGAATTAGGATAAACTATGCAGGCAGTACGAAGAAGTTGTAAAGATCTATGAGCATCAGCAATCCTTTTCTGTCTACCATCCACCATCTTTTGAGCATCACTGTTAAAGGAGGGATGTGAAATGGTAAATCACAGTAAAATATATGGAAGAAAATTGGAGTCACATTAGTTTAGATCAACACAATTGACCATACATTATTGAAAGTGCCATTTTCCCTTCTAATACTGCTAACTTTGCTCGTATTGACCGTAATTTATTCTGGGCATGTGTGATTTCATTTTCCTGGAATTCCCAAGCATCGGAAAGCTTCAACAAGTCATCAGGGGTGCTTTCATGATCCTTGAAAAGAATAAATCAGAGTTAGAAAATGGTCAAACATTGTGATGGAGTGATAAAATATTTTTGAACAAAACTGCCTTCAACTTATGGCTCTAGGAAGATAAAATTGGTCAACAGAATTGAGATGAACACGAAAACAAGGAGAATACAACTATTTATTTAGATTGATTCTAACAACTTAAAGTTTAAAAGTCATGACCCTAATTGACTGCCAGAATCACTCAGACATTCTTGCCAACATAAAATTTGTCAAGTAACTTTTCCCACTCATCATTTTTGCACAGGAGAGAAACAGTGTGCAAACATGCAAGACAAGGAAATTCAGGTGCTATATATTTAGAATAAAAAGAAGCATGAAGATTATGGCTATTCAAATCAGAACTTCTGTTCCTTTCCATTGTCCAATCAAGAATGTGGATTCATCATACAAATAACCACAGTAAGGAATGAAAAATATGATCAAAATTCATGCTCAGTGCCAGCTTAAGTTGACTTTAAGTAGAGTTCCATGTTGCTTTCCGGAAAAAAATCCAAAGGAAACCAAAATGTCACAACAAAATCTTTAGTTTGTTTCATCAGAAAGAGCATAAAAATTTAAATCTCACAACTACAGTTGACAAATATCTACACACATAAGGGCAAAGATCAGATACCTACTTTCTGCAAGGAATTTCTGCCGGTGTTTGACTTCAAGGCTTGAAGTACTGAGGAGAGCTCTGACTCTAAGTGCTGCATGCGACTTCTTATTTGACTCAGATTAATCACTTCAATAGAAGAGTTTTCTTTCACTCTGCTGAAAGATAAACCAACAGCCTCCCCTGTTTCCTGTGCTACATCTCCCAACGTATCAACCTCAACTCTTGTCGTAATTCCATTAGAAGGGATTTCAGCAGCTGCACATTGTATAACCTCATATAAGTTAGTAGATCAAACATATCAAGTAGCAAAAAGTCCTCAAACCAGTGAAAAAACATACCTTCAAATACCCTGCCAGCAAGCTCTGCCCTCTGCATGCTCCATGTTCTCCACATATCTGGCTTAAGTGAGTTTTTGAAACCATCTCCATGGGGAAGAGAGCTGCTATGATCAACCTTGTCTCCTGATGCAGGATTGCTGCCTTTTAGGCCCACATCCGCCTTTCACAGTGTAACAAACAGTAGAAGTTAGATTGAGAACAAATATCCAAAAAAAAATCTAACTAAGTTTATACTAAAGACTTCCTAATTCAAAAAGGGACACTTCAAACAATTGGATAATGCCCTTTTATCAACTCTATGGTATTGAAAATTAAGGAAACCACCTTACCCTGATATTTGAGGTTTTGGCAAGCCAATCATTGTTAAGATCATTTTCGTAATGACCATAGCTTCTTGTATCTTTCAAACCCAACCCGAAAGTCATATTCCTTTCTTTGTCCAACCGGTTCAATATCCCCAAGATTCCAGACTCATTGTCAGCAGCTGTTTCTCTGAGTGCATAGAATATAGGAGTCAAAACGTACCCAAGATATTGACCATTCCGAGATTAAATGAAAAGCTTAGAACATAAAAGATATAGCATCCAAAATAGGTTCAAAATTAACAATCTTTTCTCTATATTTGACTAATTTTGTATGTTCAAGAAAATGAATAGTGTTGGAAAAAACTTGAAACATGGCACTATTTTGAAATTAATTATCACAAAAACTGATAAAACTGAGACTTTGCCTCATGACATTCATGTCATATCCTGCTTCCTGACATAGAGGCTTTGAGACTCACTACCTCATAGAAATGCACGACACTTAGACCCATAATTCACCCCCAAAACCATTTTTAACCGCCATGCAGAACAAAATAAGCAAATTATGGCATCTTTTTAACTTGGTGATCTTTTAATGCAGACAAGCACAAATCTAACGAAAATGAAATGGGTCAAGAAGAAAGCCAAGAAATTAGAAGCCTTACAGTGTTCTACCAGACGAGGAAGCTGAACTGACGCTAAGGATAGAAAAATCAGAGCCACTTTCTTGACTATCGCATTCTTTCTCAGAGCTGCTTTCTTGATTATTGGATTCTTTCTCCTTTTTCATATACCAACCTAAATCATCCTCATGATTATTGTTAGAATCCCTATCATTCAAATCCCACCCAGAAGCAAGCCACCCTCCTTGCTTTACTATGGCCTCAGCAAGATCCATTCTTCCTGCATCAATCAACTGTTGCTTGCTAGGGAACACCTCAGAATTCTCTGAACTATCCATGAACGCCAAAATCTCAGCTTCCAATGCAGAATCCCCTTCACTTTTCCAACCCTTTTTACACCTCCTCAAGAACCCACCTCGCCCACAAAAACCCCAGTGAGAATCTTTACAATTGTTGTTCTTCGCACCCATAAACCCCAACAGAAAACCACCCTCCTTCAAATGCAGGAACCCTTCTTGCTTCATCATCTTCTTACCTCTTCTTAAAAAGTTGGTTTCAAAAACAGTAGAAGAAATGGGACGAAGCGTCAAATCTGTGAAACAGTTTGCTGAAAAAATAAAATGATTCGGTGCTGAATTAAACGAAAGCATGGTTCAGGCATTTCGTCAAGCACTTAGCGGTCGTCGACAGAAATATGGGTAATGCGCGAAAGAAAACGTAGAAAAGAAACGACCCAAGAGAGACTATCGCCAAGCAACGAACAATAGAGCACGAGAATGGAGAAGCGTGACATATACTGCAGCAGTTATCCGCCACAGGTGCTAGACCGAGTATCCTGTTTTTGTTATTTTGTGTTTTATTTATTTTAATTTTCCTCCCAAGTTGGAAATGGCGAATTGCCATCTTAGGCTGAGATTTGCGTAGAGTGAGATTTGGGCTTAGTCACATTTGAGCTTTAGATCAAAAAAGGCCCATCTCATTATGGACCTCATGGCCTGATCCTAAGGGATTTGTTGGGATAAGCATTTATTCGGGATAGGTGACTTTGCTGATCGATAGGGCTGCTGAATTTCTGGCCCGGCCTGGCCCGTTACTGCTAAAGGACCGAGCCTGGAATTGAAAATTTCAGCCCCATGGTCTGTTCAGCCCGTCTCGCGGCCCGCCACATATTTATATAATATTATACTAATACTATATATTCCATTTCTTACTACACCCAAAATTCAATATATCTTAAATTTTCAAAGATTAATTTTGTTCATCGTCTTCTTTTTGACATGTTCTTGGATACTCTTGGGAACGTTTCTCCCTTGCTCTTACTCAAGAAACCGAATAATCTTCACACAATTTTTTTTCATGCTCGCGTGGAAGTCTACCTCACTTTTCACTCCAATGGAAGAAAGCCTCACAAATTTTAATTGTAAATTTTACTTAAGAAATAAATATCTCTCTTATTTAGGAATTGTAATTAAATATTTATTTGTATATTTTAACATTAGGCAATTGTTTAAGAGTAGTACTAGAGATACTAACATTTTTTTTAACTTTTATACTAAAAATACAAATGTATATTCACATTCACTTGGTAATTGTTTATTTAAATAAAAATAAAAATATAATCTAATTAGGAAGGAATGAACCCCAATCATATTTTGATACACTAGTTTGTACAAATTTATTAATAAAATAGTTAGTATCGGAAGAAATATTTTTAATTGATGGGTTGGGACATTGTAATTACCAAATTACACTACAAAAAAACAGTCCATCACCGACGGACAAAGATGGTCGAAAAGTTTCGATGGAATTTCTACGGCCAAGCCGTCGAAAACTTTTTTTTTATTATTAATGTATGCTAGCATTTTCAATAGAATATATCTCCATATAAGTCGTCGATAAAATATTTCAACGGTCCCTCCGTCGAAATATTAGGGCGCAAAAGTAAAATTATTGGCGCCACAGATTAGCGCGAAATATTTTCGAGGGACAACCGCTTTGCTCGTCACAATTGTGTTACATTTTCGATCGAAATACCGTCAGAAGTAGAGGAATTCTTTCGAGGAGAAGGCCCCTCGATGTCCCTCTTTGTTTTCTACGGATCTAGCCGTCGAAAGGGTGTTCAACGGAGTTTCCGTCGAAAATCTCTCATCCTTTTCGATTGAGTGGCCGTTGAAAAAGGAAAATATTTTCTGAGGGCTTTGGGCCTCGAAATGGATTTACATTAGCGACAGACGTTCCGTCGAAAATGGTCTCACCATTGGCGACAGACGTTCCGTTGAATATGGTCTCACCATTTGCACGGCTTTTTCCGTTGCTATTTAGGGGCTGTTTCGCAGAAAATTTTCCAAAAAAAATTTTCCAGCTCAATCGATCCATATTGTTAATCTAAAAAAAAATAATGTTCTTTTAGACATGTGTACCTCGTAATTTTGATAATTAATATGTAGATTGACACAAATCAGTATTTTTGGAACCGGACCGGACCGGCCTGTTCGGTCCGGTTCAACCGGTTTTTTGGCTTTCCGGTCCAATTCGGCATATCGGACCGAAAATGCATGTTAACCGAGTTCGGCCGGTTTTTACTCAACTGGCAAACCGGATTGAACCGGCTGGTTCAACTCAAAACGACGCCGTTTTGAAAAATGTGGAAATTTGATGGTTCGGCTCAAAACGGCGCCGTTTTTTATTTTATTTTATTATTTTTTGGAGATATTTGTTAGGCTGGCCCATTACAGGCATGAGCCGACCCATCAGAGTTAAAAAACCAACCGGTTCAATCCGGTTAAATTATCTTAGATTGAACGGTTCGATATGTGTCCGGTTCAAAACGATCCGATGGTTCAATCTGGTTTTATCCGGTTGAACCTGGTCGAACCATAAAATTTTCATTTCCGGTTTGCTGTCCGGTTCGGTTCCAAAAACTATGATACAAATTGTGCTAAAAATACTTCATAATTGATATTTATCTAAAATTAATCCTAGTAAATTGATTTACCAATACTCCTAATTAAAT
>NBIL01131264.1:0-13497 GCA_002752925.1 Viola pubescens var. scabriuscula | reverse complement strand
AAACCTCATCCTCCCCGCTTCATCCACCCTCGCCTCCATCCACACCTGAGTCGCGCACCCGGTGACTCTGTTCTCCGGCGTCCGAGCTGACTCGTCAAACGGAGGCAACCGCGCCGCGTAGTCCAGCAGCCTCCTCACCCTCTCAATCGGCTCCGTTAGCGCCTCGAACTCTGTCACGAGCATCTCCAGCCTGGTGGACCCCACCGGATTCGCCTCGGTCGCCGTGAAACACGCGGCGGTCGACTTTTTGTTTTTATGCGATGACGACGTGGAACGGAAATTTATTAATTTAGTACTAACACTTGACAGATTCTGGCTCGGATTCAACAAATTGGTTGGATTTAATCGAGTCTGTTGAAATGGGAAGGGTAAGGAGGAAATTAGTGAAGAGGGAAAGGTGAGGGAAGGAGGAGAATGTGTCATGTTTGGGAGGAGAGAAAATGAGAGGGAAAATGAAGGAAAACAAACGGTCGGTATAGACTATAGAGGGAGGGAAGAGGGAGGAAGGAATTCTTGAAGTGTGCGCCGTTTTACGGGTAAGAAAGAAGAGTCAATGCGTGTTTGTTTATATAGGAGGGGAAAGGAAGGAGACGGACGGAAGACACGAACTGTTGACACGAGAGAAAGGCGCCAAGCGATCTGGATTCTGGAATTAAAATTGTTGTCATTTCTTTATGTTTTTTATTCTTTTTTAAGAAAAATAATTGAATTTTATGAATTTCAAATATTCAATTGAATAATAGACTGTAATTTAAAAGTGATTGCATTTTCATTTATTTCTTACTTCATCGATAAAAAATCTACCAAAGTGCCTGAATTTGTTTTATTCTTGAGAAATAAAAATAGTAGTCTTGTTGAATTTGATTACATTGTTGGTTATTTCGTGTAATAGTCTGTTTGCATTGCTTGTTAAGCTATCCTTTTTCCATTTCAACACAAAAATGTATTTGAACTTTTCTCCTCCCACGATCTAAAAATAGTAAAGTTTTTAGTTCATTTCTTTTTCTCTCATAAAACGCGCACCACCTAATTTTACTCGTCTCCGCAAAACATAATTATTATATTTAACTACAATCATGTAGTATATATCTTCTTTGTTTCATAAGGAAATTAGTCTTATAATATAAAAAATGAAAATAAATACTCCCTCCGGCTTTCATTAAACATCGTTTATTATTTAAGTACGCATATTAAGGAAACCGAATGACTCACTCATTGGTTTAATTTAACTCCGGTGGGATATGCAATGATACTTTTGTCCGAATATTCTATTCGGTAGTACATCAATATTAGTATTTAATTCCAAAGAAATAGAAAAGTGACAGAAAGAAACCAGAATATCCCCGCCGTCTCCCCCACCACAAACCCAAGTTTATTACTACAAAAGAAAATGGAAAAGAACACAAAGAAACAATAATGGGGTCCCCATAGCGTATAAAAGTAGTATAACTACCAAGACAATATTCCAATAAATAATTATAGTTTAATTTCTTTTTTCTAAAACGTTATAAAATTATAATAAGAAAAACTTACGAATTAAAATAAATTAGCATATTATAAGTTAATGTATTTGATGTTTTACTTCCCTAATATAATTACCGTACTCATTTTATATAAGTATTTATAAAAAAATCAACAAATTTACTATTATAAGAATAATTTTTAGAAAATTAAATTACACATACCCGTTCAATTGGAGTCAACTCGAGAATCAGTCAATACTTTAGAAAAGAAAAGGCTAAATAAAACTTTTTGATTTGGGTCAGCCAATCATCATATCTCTATCATTAGAAGAGTGTTGAACGAGGATTTTGATTTTTAGTGTGTTTTACAATTGCAATTGGTGGCATCATGCATGACGTTTAACTTCTTGTCACCACAATACCTATTGTGTTGGAAGTTGTAATGATTTTGCTCTAACTTTGCTCTGCGATCCGATTTGATTTGCAAAATTATAATAAATTTGAATAATTTCTTGTTGACCAATATTCATCGCATTAAGCAGAGAATTTGGCTGCTTATGATTCTTTAATAAAAAAACAATCCATTAGATCTCCCCAATCCTTTACACTTTTGGTTTACAAGCATTTGTAGTTTTTTAAAGGTTTTAACTATGATATCTAAGCTCGCTGGGCTAGAACTAATCATGTTCGTACTGAGCTTCCTTTTAAGTTTTAAGACTGCATACACTAATGGCAGTTCAGGACAAAGAGTGCAGAACCGTGGATCTCTACTGCCATCGATATCGAACTCCTCGTACTTTCGAAAGATTTTCCACTCCAAACTTCAGTGCCGCTACATAAAGCATTATCCAAGTTTCTCCCTGGAAGTGCCTTCGCTATGTCTGCTATGTTTGCAGATACTACTGCCTTTTCTGGGTTCAGATTGAAAAAGGCAACATATATCTGGCCTGCGAAACCAAAAAAAGGTCAATTTCAGAACAAGAGGAACGAGCAGCAAGGTTTTCGAGATTCTTGATGAACAAATAACAAATCAAGTGCAATGTGTAAGTTTGCAGCAAACATGGAGGAATGCCAATTCGATCTCTTTGAACTAGTTAGCGAGAAACTCCATGTGATAACGGCGCATGCTCAAGGAGGAAATGAATGAATGCCAACACAAACAGTGAACAAACAATATTTCACCAAAACTGGAATTAGTCATCAAGGTGCTACAGTTCTCACTAACATCCAATCTTTACATAGTTTCAGATAGGACAAATAAATGAGAGTTTTGCAAGCAACATACCTTGCAGTCCAGTTGCAACCCAAGCTCGAACTCCGGTGGGAGCAGCATTAGCTGCATTCAAGAGAATGTATTGACTAAGAATATGATCATGTGGGCTCCAATGTATGCGTAGAAAATCAGCAGTGAAATTCAAATATATCACCTTTAACTGAGTGCACCGTGGCACAGAGACCTGAATAGCTGTTGTTAATGGTTCCATTACTGTTCAATTTCCACACCTGTTTGAATTTAAAGGATTGATTTAATACGTCACTCATAGAAGGTTTGCCGGATAGAAATACGGCTACTTCATGAATAATTCAAGATGTAAGGTATAAATGCAAAGCATTCAATATGAACTGAAGTGATCACGATGGCGTAAGCAAATGGATCACACGAGAGGAGAGTAACAGGAGTCTCTTCTTCATTGTAGAAAAGTATGGCTCAAAAGGTACCTGGTTGGCATGCCATCTGCATGGTGAGAACGATAGCCTCTTGAATTCTTTGGCAGTGAGCTTCTTTCTCGGAGAACCATCCAAACATAAATCCATTGCATTACTTGCAAACCGATGGAGCTTTTCTTGACCAAAAATCATCTTATCATCACTACATTGGCATTCATGGCACCGTGAAAACCGAATTAGCATATAATATTTATCTACTTGCAACAAAATAATAAGGTTACAGTGGTCTTACGTGGCAAAAGAAGGTTTCCATTGATAGAGGCATATAGGCTTATGACCTTCCAAATTCTCTTTCCAGCAGATCTGTTTAGTATCTAGGTTATAAGCTTCAACTGACCAACCATTTGCAATGGGAGAAGAGCAACTAGTAAGACCAAGGACAAGAGATTCTGCTGTATCCTCTTCTTTCGAATATCTTCTTAGTTCTTGCAAGGTGGGCGCAGTTGTACTTACAGTATACTTACTGCCAGTAACATAAGGAAACTGGAAATACACCAGAAACAATACATCACAAAAACATCTTGTTGATTTCAAAAGCAAATAGCTATGAAAAGTTTAAGTTATCATGCCTCCTTGTTGTTCGAGCTAAAAGAATTTATTTCCAGAACAGTAGGATGAGTAATCAATTTGTAAGTGGTCTCATCGATGTTTCTAACATCTCCTCCAAACATAAGAGGAGACTTGGCCATTGCCCACAAAGTCATCTGCACGGAAAATATGAATAAAAACCAATTCATCGATAAAGAGTCTTAGTTACTAAGTGAGAACGAACCACTGAAGAAATAGTTCAACCCAATGACCTGTGCTCTCTGCTCGTCAAGACTAAGTTTGCATGTTCTGTGTGCACCTTCATTGGAACCTAAAGCACATCAAAATTATTGAAATTATCTTAGTATTTATATCTTCAAGGAAAACTCGCTAACTCTGAATTCCTCGTGTAAATTATACGGTAATTATTGAAAACTCTTTCGTTAGCTCAGTGTACTGTGGCCTGTCTGGAATAAAATCACTCAAGAATAACCTAAATGAAGGGGAGTGAAGATCTGCTATTTTCCCACACCTGGATCAGTAAGCCATCCAAGGGGTAGCATATCCAAATCAGGCCATGATTTTCCCAGCAAGCCCGTGGTACCAATCATACTGGCGCTAGCAAAGTTCCTGGGTAGCAGAATAATGTGACATTAGAAGAGAGTGAAGAAGAAAAACATTAGACAGATAAGAAAGAAACATTGAATGCGATCAGAAACCTAAGCTCGTAGTCTGCAGAGAACCTCAACATACCTTGAAACATCAAAATGACCTGCTACATCTCCCCATGTATCCCAATCATCCCCAGTTATCCTGTACATGTTGACTAATCCACTAACACTTTTTGCCATAGCTGGCGTCACACTAGTTCCAGGAGAGAGCGAATAAACAATGGGGCGATCAAGCATTTTCAGAACCTAAGAAGCAGTGCCTTGCATATCATATCTTAGCAAAAGAATTTTAACATAGCCTTGCATATCATATCTTAGTAAAAGAATTTTAACATGGAAGATAGTTGATGTTCTCAGCAAATGCTGTGTACCTCGGATACATAAGTAATCTCATCTAAATCCAAGTCGTCACCAAATACACAATCATGCTTAACTGCAAATAGGTGATGGAAACACAATAATAGATGGTATTAATAAATCTGGAATGCTTATGTAAGTGAACATAAATAGTTGGCAGAAATCCTAGACTTCAATTAGTTAACACTTACCAAAATCAACACCCCAATCAGCATATTGTAGATAAAGCGACTTCAAGAAGGCTCTTCCAGCTCCCAACTTAGTGTTTACACTCATGAAACCGTTCTTCATCCATGCACAAGACCTCTCTATCATCCCTATATCTTTTGCGTGCCAGTATCGGCCAGATTCAGAATAAGCACCTCCCTGAAGAAAAAGAAAGACGCATCCTATTACGTAAGGATTAAAAAAATAAAATCACAAGGATTGTTCAAACCCACCATGTAAGGAAAGAAACTGGAAAAGTAAATGAAGAAAGAAAAAGGAAACAGTAAGTTTTTAAGGTTAACTACCTTGGTGGTATCTAAGATTCGGGTGTTCGCATCATATGCTTGTCTACTTATTCCTCTCATGACATGAATCCCAAACTTCAAACCCATGTCATGCACTCTCTTGGCTACTTCAGTGAAACCTTTCCCGTCTCTGGATGATGGCCATCGATCTGGATCAGGGATCACTCTCCCCCATTTATCAATCACATCAAACCCCAGTGAATCGACGTAAGCACCTGGTACCTTTTTCCTATACCAGAGGTAATCCACCACAACATACTGGACACAACACAGATAAAACACAAATCAAAACTTCATTCTGATAAATTCCCACTGTCATAGCAATGAAAATATACATCTAACAATCTTCGTGGTACCTCATATCCATGAGGACGCAGCTGCTTCGAAACTATTTCAGAATTGTTCAAGAATGCCTCTTCGGAAACGGTCCAGCAAAAGGAATCATAAGAGTTCCAGCCTCGAGGCGGAGAGGTAGCACGCTTCTCTTGACAGGACACCCTGAAATGGGTTTCATGCATATAAGACAATCTCATCATATAACTCATAATTGTTCTCAAATAACCTAATTCGATGCAAAATGCATTCAGATTGAAACAAAGTATGAGACATTGATCCTTCTCAATTTTCTAGGATCAGTAAACCAAAATAAATTCACAAAATTCCTGAACTGTAGTAGTTTCTGCATTTCCTTGTCAGTTTGAACACAACAACTGATGAAAACGAACAACATGCAAACTAGCTACATAAGAAACATAATTTTTTTATGAGAAGCGATCACTAACACTAGTACAGAGAAGAAACAGAGAGAGGAGGAGGAGAAGGAGGAGGAGGAGGAGGACCTGTAAAGATATGAAGCGAGGAAGATGAACAAAGGGATCAACAGATGAATCTTCATGGTTTCACCTCTTCTGGTCACTTGACAAGGGCAGAACCGACCGATTCCTTTCTGACCTCCAACTGAGGATGACAATGCTTTTATGACAATGATTCGCGGTTTTATGTGTTTAGTAGTTGCAAAGAAAACAGACGCTTGTCTTTCGATGAGGTTCTAAACTACTAATTAATGTTCTAATCAAAAACTTGTTGAATTTGTATGGTGATGACGTGTTGAAATGCTGTTTAATCGATTTTCATCTGTACCTAGCCAAAACTTGCCCGCCTGATTAAAGAAGGATGGCATCATTTTCGTGAATTATAAAGATGAAAATAAAAAATAAAAAGGGAAAGAAATAAATTAAAAATGGTATCATCTGAAATTGAATGATGATGAAGATTAGAATTCCGTTTTAAGTGGATTGAACAAGAACTCTCTGACTTTTTCTCCAAGGAGTGGAATTCCAAAGTAGTTTTTTTTGGAAATATCTGTAAGACAATAAACACAGTACATATTAAAACATGTAATTTCTAATATTGATCAATACAATAACTTTTGAATTTACTGTTCAAAGACAATTGCCAATTCTCGTGTGTATTTTCGATACAAAACTGCTGGTTTAACCATTAAGCATATATATTCGTTCAGGAAAAAACAAGAAGCATATACAACAAATGATTGCGGATCCATACTCATAGGATCGATGAATCCTCCGAGGCAAGTCAGTACCTGTTAATGCATTCCATCACCCTCATAATCTCTCCTTCAGCGTGCAAATAACTATTTGTTGCACGAATCTCCGGTTCGCCCCAAAAGTCCACAAGCTACTACTTTGTTCAGCTTCTTCATTGTTCTTCTGGGTAAAGGAATTTAGTTTCTTGAAGGACATTGCCAAGGATTAAGGAAATGTTCCTCAAATTGAATTAGTGGTTGAACTTCTAACAATGTGAATCCATGCGGTCAAGCTCTACACATGCAAGGTGTTAACGGGTTTTCCCACAGGTCATAGTTAGGGAAGGTTTCCTCGGGCAACCCTGTTCGAGTCTGGTGAGTGACAACAACATCCTCTACAAAATTGGCCCATCCCATGTAGGGATCTCCAAAAGATTTAGACATTAAACCCTTGTCTGGCTTTATGGATTTATAACGATGACCCATGTACCTGCGCGCCCCGATAATCAATTTGGCAAAGTTGCCTCCATGGGTCATCACGAACACATCAGACTTCAAGCAAACCAAGAAGTCTAGGGCTGCCAAACTTGTTACATGCTTCTTGAAGCCATCCAACTCCTCCATGCTTGCCAACTCCTCCTTTGTTACCTGTTATAAACCCTCATAATGAACATCTCAAATTGAAAATATATGATGAAGAAAGAAGTAAGCTTCCTTCCACAGAATCTGAATCTTTGCATGCAAAGATGCAAGTCAACCAGAGACCAACATAAATGTGCCACTTTGCATGAAACCATACCATTGGCGAAAAATAGTTATGTATGCATGCAGACAAGTTTCTGAAGATGGGAAACACTCTGTTTTAGCTTTATTTGTTTTGGATGATGCTAGAAACAAGGGGCTGTCATAAAGTTACGCATCGACCGCCACATACCAAGGACTAAAGATGTGAAAATTTACAGATGGAATGATTTCCTATCCATCTCCAACCCATAATGAAACCTCATACTGTATGTAGGTTTATGTAATGGATGCTACAAAATACGTGCAAATGATCCCTTAAACATTTTAGTAATTCAGAAAGCACTGCATAAATGTAGAGGGCCAGAAAAGACAACAGAAGCCAAAAGGTGAACTAATGAACCTTACCAGATTTGGAAACATGTTCCTCAGAGGGGCCATCCGGTTTTGACCACCATAAACCTGGCCAGAAGCAACGTAAATTTGAGTTTCCTTAGGATAACCCATTGCTCGGAGAATCACTGCAACTTCTCCAGGTTCAAGTGGGCACCGCCCTTCCTTCCGCTTTTGAAGGGCCAGTTGCCATAAATGGGAACCATTCTGCAGATGCAATCACCGTTAAAGGTTTCACACATTAATGTTTTCGGTAGGTTAAACAAAAGGCAGAAATCTTGCATATCACTCACCTTATATCGACGAGGCCATTCTTTCTCTCTGTATCTGGCCATCTCCCCTTTCTCTTTCCTTGTACCCACAAAATCGCAAAACGATAGACCAACCATCCCTTTCTCAAATCTAAGATGGAGTGCCCTGCATGATAAATGACATGAGGTTTCAGTAACACTGCAGCCGTAGTACACAAAACTAACAATAAACTTCAGTGAACTTCATATACCACTGTCACGCACATGTATGGATTAGAACTTCCTGTACGATTTCGCATCCTTGATACCAACATATCAGCCATATTCTCTATCGCAGGGAGAAATTTCAGTGCATGATAATTCACCCTACACCTCAGCCTGTTGATTTCCTGAGGAACATTATCGTACCTGAACCAAGCACATATATGAAAAATAAAGTTATTCAAAAGAAAGCAAACACCAAGAATCACTCTTCTTCAACATATCAAAAAGTTGAGGATAGTGCAAGTAAAATCTACAAAGTCCATCACTTACCCAAGCCGGTCAACAAAAGGCTTCAGGGCCATAATCTTCTTCTCCTTGACTCGTGGCAGCACGTTGTCAATGTAGAATTGCGCTGGTGCATACTTTGGAATATTTTTCACTGTCCGCCTGAAAAGCAAGCATAAGTTTTTAATGAAATCAATGCCAGAAGCACGAATTGGAATTCATATGCATACCGTATCCATCATCTCCATTTGGTAAAGTATAGAAAATGCAACCCCTCAGTCCCACCAGAACACTTCACAAAAGAAAAGGTGAGGGCAAAAATCAAACCTTATATTTTTGAACAACTCTGATGGGTCTGTGAACCACTCAGGTATATCACGAACTATCCGGACGTCATCCTTCAAGTAATCAATGAAATGATCAACATCAAAAATGTCTTCAAACTTCCTGCAAGATTTTCAACAACTAATTGTTATCAAGAAAAAAGAGAGAAAAAGGTAAAGTCTCTAAAATAACAAAATATAAGAGTGGCTTATCAATACAAACTTCCCTAGTTTTCATGGTACGCAATAGACTGGAAAATTTACGTTATGAATGATCTTGTGAGATAAAAGCTCTTAATACCATTGATGCTATGATATGCATAAGAATACTGGGCATGGCATCTTACGTTTTGTCCTTCCAAATCTGATCTTGCTTCAACACAGGTAAAATAAGGGTTGCATTCATTATTTTGGCTACAGCCACTGCATTGCAGATCTGCATGCACATAGTTCACCACAATTAAATCATCTAAATTTAGCAGGTAGACAAATAAAAATAATTCACAAAATTCTCAAATTCATCAGACAAGCTCATTAGGATAAGATATATGTAAGATATATGAACACCAGTAAAAAGAAACACAATCAAACTTCCAACACAAAAGTGAGAATACGTAAAAAAAACAAAATAACTAAATCATAAAAATAGAAAAATAGAAATCCACCTTCTCTGGGTATTTTATTTTACAACTTGCTCAACTTAACATCTGTATGCTCAAAACCTCAGTCAATAAGTTGAACCTATATCATTTTCCCAGAAAAGCAGGTATCCTGAAGATATCCATAAAAGATCTCTAACGATTGACCCTGGTACTAGCCCAGTAACCCCTCTTGCCCTAGTCAATGGAAATTCTATTCTTACCGCAGAAACATTAAAAGGAAGAAAAAAAAATCCATCATCTGTATCTCTGCAGATGAGTTTATTAAGAAGATTATCACAATTGGATTCTAGAAAGCATTCTCTGACCAAACAGTTCAAGGGTATATCTTCAGTATGAAAGAAGCCCTAGGCTCCAAAGCTCAAAGCAAAAGGAGAAAACATAAACTAATTACCATCAAGCAAAATCTTACTTTCCAGAAAACATTAAGATGACAATTTTAATACATAACAGGTGTTCCTTTCTTTTTATGAGAAAATGGATAGCGAGGACAAGAGAATGAGTTTGCAAATCATAACTAGTAACAACAAAGGAGAGCTTTCTCTACAAACTATTTGACAGGGAGAATACATACAGCGATTCTTTGTTGATTCAGTCCACCCTCTGCATGTATGAATATGTAACCATTTGTCTCATTCTCAGGTGGAAGATCTGCAAAAGTTCAAGGAAATGATAACTACACTGACGTTGAAGAAATGAGTAGAACAGGACAGAACTAGAACTTGAAAGTAGGTTGAGAATATCACATTCTCCCATCAGGAAAAATGAAAAAAAATGAAGATATTGTCAATTCTAGTATTACAAGTCATAGCATGACGAAAGTTTTTTTTTTATTTTTTAATTCATGAGCCAAATATGATAGCACATAAATTAGGCTATTCAATCCCGTTTGGTAAAAGCATAAATGATGAGGCACCTGATATTCCACCGATTCGACGCTCAGCACAAGGCTTCCATGATGTAGTAGCAGAAATTGGATTCTCCCACAAAGAAGGAGATTCCTTCACCTGAAACAACAACAGTAAATCAAGTCAATAAGATAATCTGCTCTCCTTCCTTCTTCATTTCAAGGAAAAGAGAATTCAAATACTTACACGAGGACAGTGAAGAACAATCCCATCTTTTTTACATAAGTATGGTCCATTCTACACAAACCAATCAAGAATTGAAACAAAGAGACAGAAAACAGTTAATTAGAACAGTAGAAAACACACATCAGTTCAAAACAAATTATCAATCCACTCATATTGAAAGGCTTACGAAATGTTTTAGCACTGAGACGACGGAGATCAATGCGGCAAATGCGATGATGATGAGGAAGATAAGCGAGATCCTGGAAGTGTGAGGGGAAACCCTAGGATCTTCACCAAAGAAAGGAAGATTGAACCAGAAGAACGGACGGTCACGATCTCTAGAGAAATGATTGCGCGCGCGATGGTTGTCATCGTCGTCCTCGTCACCAGGAAGGTCAGCGTGAACGAGAGGGGAAGTATCTTCATCGCGCTTCATTGGCGAAGGAGTGGCTCTGCCGCCAAGCGAGCTCGAATGACGGAGCTCCGCCGTGACTCGCTTTGGACTGAAAGACATTGACGAAGAAGAAGATGATTATTAATTTGAGCTCAGTTTTCAGAACTGACGGTGATGACGATTAGTGAAGTAGCTTTCAAATATGCAAATGTGGAGATCGAGTTTTCTAATATGGATTTGCTTGTTCAGACATGTAAGGGTATTATGGTAATTCTCATACTCTTACCAAACGATACCGTTTTAATCATTTTACTAAGTAGTCAATCGTCGCGCTATCGCGTCATCTTTTTGTGGAGAAGCATCCAAACCAAACCAGAGGGACGAAGCGGCGACGGCGACGGCGAAGGGGAATAATCATACAGGTCTTCGAAGAAACACCAAAGTAATTTGGGTGAGTATATTTTGTATTACTTGATTGATGAAAGTTTCGATTTCCTGATTTGATAAGGACTGTAATCTGCAGTGATTCGGAAATGAATGTAATGGGAAGGAACGCGTGGAGTCTGTTCAAGCTGCCGAGTCAGGGGATTAGCTTGCTCGGCGGAGATTACCAGTTGCAGCAGATGAGGGGGATTCGAGTGAAAGTGAGGGATGGGAACTTAGAGCGGGCGTTGGCTATTATGCAGAGGCAGATGACTAAAAGTGGGATGGAGCGGCTAATCAAGGCGAAGCAGAGGTTTCACCTCAAGAACTCGGAGAAGCGAGTCCTGGCACGCAAGAGTCTGGAGCGTAGAGTGCAATCGCAGGATCTCGCTCGTAAACTCCAGTCCATCCTCACCAAGAAAATCAGGTAGTTTCTTCATACTCACCTCTGATTTGTAAATCTTATTTTGTCCATGTTATTTTGGTTGTGATTGTTAGTTCATTCATGGACATTTCTATTTGAAAATTTTATGTTACCGTTTTCGATATCAAGACAGTATCACGATGGGGATGTGTGTGGTAGCAATTAATGGAACACAGTATAACACTAGGAGAATGATAAACTGAAATGATCAGCATGAATTAGTGTCTCCTAGATAAACTTTAAGAATGTACTTATTTCCATCAATGGTTCTATCAAAATGTATGCTGGTATCGAATTCCTATGCAAATAGAATTGCTTTCGAGCATATTGTTGTCTTGTGCTATGTAGTTATCTTCACTGTGATTGAAAGGCAGCACTACATGTTATATTGTTTGAATGCTGTGTTGCAGAACCGGTCTTCTGTATGTTGTTTTAGTATACTTTGTTACCTGGTGACAGTATTTTAGAATTAAGGAGCTTCATCAAGTTCCAACGTCTCGTTTATTGTTAAATGTGTAATTCAGTGGAGGTTCTGGAACGTTAAGAATACGCAATTGTGTTGAAAATGATACTGCATTGTTAGCTACCTCCGGGGCACAGAGTTTGTGTTCAGGCTGTTTGTGGATGGTCCTCCTATTGTATTCTTAGGTTTTGGTTTTCATAAAAGGCAATGAGAAAGTCATGATTTACTGTACTAGGCAATAAAACATTCTTCAGTACAATTATGCTTCTACTATTCGGATCTCAACTATTGACAGGTGGTTATTATGATTGATTGTCATGCTTTACAGAGCTGGTCCCTGAGTGATTGCCATTGGTGTTTGCTGTTCTTTTTCTTGCGTATACGTTTTGCAGTTTTCCTTTGAAGTGTGTATGAAATTAATCAGAGAAGAAAATAACCCTCCATTTGCGTTTTCTTTTTGCCTCTATCCTCCATAAATCTGAGAGTTTGTACTTACGAGCTGATTTAATGTTTCAGGGGGCTGTGACAGCGGATCGAGCTGCGCGATATTGTGAGCATTCATTGAAGCGGATTAGGCTGCTGTAGGTTTCTTAAGGAGTTAGCTTCGTTTTCTTCTCCTGTACCAAAAAAAACGTAACTAGGCAAAATTTTATTATTATTACTTAAATTGGTTTGGAACCAATCTAGAAAAATAAAAGACTTTGCAGAATTGCCATGAATGGTTTCTTGGCTGAATCCTTAGAGAGCGTTATTTTCTGCCGCATCTAAAAGAATTTGAGGGATTTGTTTCTGCTGCATTTTGCACCAAGTTGAAGGTAGCAGTTGGGTTAATTGAGTTGAAAATTTGAAAATAAGTAAAAAAATTGGGGGTTAATTGAGAAAAATGTGTAATGCTAAGTAAATGTAGGGTGCTAATTTAGAAAAGTAATGAACGCAACGGTTTAATACTCCATTTGGATTCTAATAATTGTCATTTTCTTACGGATTGTTATTGTTTATAATACTTGTCATTTTATTTTTTTCGAAGCATATATTTTGTGCAAATGACAAAAAAAATTA
>NBIL01131263.1:0-11823 GCA_002752925.1 Viola pubescens var. scabriuscula | reverse complement strand
TTTTTATTTTTCTACATTTCCTTACCATTTTGTTTTGTTTTATGTGGATACTTTGGACTCCATTCGTAATACTTCCTCGTCTTTTAATGATTGTAACTTTCCTATGAATTTTTACTATTCATAATAACTGTCATTTTGTTTCTTTGATCCCACATTTTTTTGTCTTTTTGGTCCTACATTTTTTTTTTGTACCATTGAAGGATTTGTTGATTAGTTATTTAACAAAAAAAATTAAGGTTAGTTTTGAAACAGAAAAGGAAAAAAAAAAAACACTTTCAAGCTCCCTCTGTGCCAAAGCGACGTGCTTTGGAAGATACATGGAGTAGTTAATAAGGTACTCTCTCCGGACAATGGTCTTTGATCTTATTTTATTCCACGTTGTTTCATTTTTACTCCTAATTTCCACTCAAATTGCCACACCATCATCAAATTGGGTTGATGCATAATTTTTTTTGTCATTTGCACAAAATATATGCTTCGAAAAAAATAAAATGACAAGTATTATAAACAATAACAATCCGTAAGAAAATGACAATTATTAGAATCCAAATGGAGTATTAAACCGTTGCGTTCATTACTTTTCTAAATTAGCACCCTACATTTACTTAGCATTACACATTTTTCTCAATTAACCCCCAATTTTTTTACTTATTTTCAAATTTTCAACTCAATTAACCCAACTGCTACCTTCAACTTGGTGCAAAATGCAGCAGAAACAAATCCCTCAAATTCTTTTAGATGCGGCAGAAAATAACGCTCTCTAAGGATTCAGCCAAGAAACCATTCATGGCAATTCTGCAAAGTCTTTTATTTTTCTAGATTGGTTCCAAACCAATTTAAGTAATAATAATAAAATTTTGCCTAGTTACGTTTTTTTTGGTACAGGAGAAGAAAACGAAGCTAACTCCTTAAGAAACCTACAGCAGCCTAATCCGCTTCAATGAATGCTCACAATATCGCGCAGCTCGATCCGCTGTCACAGCCCCCTGAAACATTAAATCAGCTCGTAAGTACAAACTCTCAGATTTATGGAGGATAGAGGCAAAAAGAAAACGCAAATGGAGGGTTATTTTCTTCTCTGATTAATTTCATACACACTTCAAAGGAAAACTGCAAAACGTATACGCAAGAAAAAGAACAGCAAACACCAATGGCAATCACTCAGGGACCAGCTCTGTAAAGCATGACAATCAATCATAATAACCACCTGTCAATAGTTGAGATCCGAATAGTAGAAGCATAATTGTACTGAAGAATGTTTTATTGCCTAGTACAGTAAATCATGACTTTCTCATTGCCTTTTATGAAAACCAAAACCTAAGAATACAATAGGAGGACCATCCACAAACAGCCTGAACACAAACTCTGTGCCCCGGAGGTAGCTAACAATGCAGTATCATTTTCAACACAATTGCGTATTCTTAACGTTCCAGAACCTCCACTGAATTACACATTTAACAATAAACGAGACGTTGGAACTTGATGAAGCTCCTTAATTCTAAAATACTGTCACCAGGTAACAAAGTATACTAAAACAACATACAGAAGACCGGTTCTGCAACACAGCATTCAAACAATATAACATGTAGTGCTGCCTTTCAATCACAGTGAAGATAACTACATAGCACAAGACAACAATATGCTCGAAAGCAATTCTATTTGCATAGGAATTCGATACCAGCATACATTTTGATAGAACCATTGATGGAAATAAGTACATTCTTAAAGTTTATCTAGGAGACACTAATTCATGCTGATCATTTCAGTTTATCATTCTCCTAGTGTTATACTGTGTTCCATTAATTGCTACCACACACATCCCCATCGTGATACTGTCTTGATATCGAAAACGGTAACATAAAATTTTCAAATAGAAATGTCCATGAATGAACTAACAATCACAACCAAAATAACATGGACAAAATAAGATTTACAAATCAGAGGTGAGTATGAAGAAACTACCTGATTTTCTTGGTGAGGATGGACTGGAGTTTACGAGCGAGATCCTGCGATTGCACTCTACGCTCCAGACTCTTGCGTGCCAGGACTCGCTTCTCCGAGTTCTTGAGGTGAAACCTCTGCTTCGCCTTGATTAGCCGCTCCATCCCACTTTTAGTCATCTGCCTCTGCATAATAGCCAACGCCCGCTCTAAGTTCCCATCCCTCACTTTCACTCGAATCCCCCTCATCTGCTGCAACTGGTAATCTCCGCCGAGCAAGCTAATCCCCTGACTCGGCAGCTTGAACAGACTCCACGCGTTCCTTCCCATTACATTCATTTCCGAATCACTGCAGATTACAGTCCTTATCAAATCAGGAAATCGAAACTTTCATCAATCAAGTAATACAAAATATACTCACCCAAATTACTTTGGTGTTTCTTCGAAGACCTGTATGATTATTCCCCTTCGCCGTCGCCGTCGCCGCTTCGTCCCTCTGGTTTGGTTTGGATGCTTCTCCACAAAAAGATGACGCGATAGCGCGACGATTGACTACTTAGTAAAATGATTAAAACGGTATCGTTTGGTAAGAGTATGAGAATTACCATAATACCCTTACATGTCTGAACAAGCAAATCCATATTAGAAAACTCGATCTCCACATTTGCATATTTGAAAGCTACTTCACTAATCGTCATCACCGTCAGTTCTGAAAACTGAGCTCAAATTAATAATCATCTTCTTCTTCGTCAATGTCTTTCAGTCCAAAGCGAGTCACGGCGGAGCTCCGTCATTCGAGCTCGCTTGGCGGCAGAGCCACTCCTTCGCCAATGAAGCGCGATGAAGATACTTCCCCTCTCGTTCACGCTGACCTTCCTGGTGACGAGGACGACGATGACAACCATCGCGCGCGCAATCATTTCTCTAGAGATCGTGACCGTCCGTTCTTCTGGTTCAATCTTCCTTTCTTTGGTGAAGATCCTAGGGTTTCCCCTCACACTTCCAGGATCTCGCTTATCTTCCTCATCATCATCGCATTTGCCGCATTGATCTCCGTCGTCTCAGTGCTAAAACATTTCGTAAGCCTTTCAATATGAGTGGATTGATAATTTGTTTTGAACTGATGTGTGTTTTCTACTGTTCTAATTAACTGTTTTCTGTCTCTTTGTTTCAATTCTTGATTGGTTTGTGTAGAATGGACCATACTTATGTAAAAAAGATGGGATTGTTCTTCACTGTCCTCGTGTAAGTATTTGAATTCTCTTTTCCTTGAAATGAAGAAGGAAGGAGAGCAGATTATCTTATTGACTTGATTTACTGTTGTTGTTTCAGGTGAAGGAATCTCCTTCTTTGTGGGAGAATCCAATTTCTGCTACTACATCATGGAAGCCTTGTGCTGAGCGTCGAATCGGTGGAATATCAGGTGCCTCATCATTTATGCTTTTACCAAACGGGATTGAATAGCCTAATTTATGTGCTATCATATTTGGCTCATGAATTAAAAAATAAAAAAAAAACTTTCGTCATGCTATGACTTGTAATACTAGAATTGACAATATCTTCATTTTTTTTCATTTTTCCTGATGGGAGAATGTGATATTCTCAACCTACTTTCAAGTTCTAGTTCTGTCCTGTTCTACTCATTTCTTCAACGTCAGTGTAGTTATCATTTCCTTGAACTTTTGCAGATCTTCCACCTGAGAATGAGACAAATGGTTACATATTCATACATGCAGAGGGTGGACTGAATCAACAAAGAATCGCTGTATGTATTCTCCCTGTCAAATAGTTTGTAGAGAAAGCTCTCCTTTGTTGTTACTAGTTATGATTTGCAAACTCATTCTCTTGTCCTCGCTATCCATTTTCTCATAAAAAGAAAGGAACACCTGTTATGTATTAAAATTGTCATCTTAATGTTTTCTGGAAAGTAAGATTTTGCTTGATGGTAATTAGTTTATGTTTTCTCCTTTTGCTTTGAGCTTTGGAGCCTAGGGCTTCTTTCATACTGAAGATATACCCTTGAACTGTTTGGTCAGAGAATGCTTTCTAGAATCCAATTGTGATAATCTTCTTAATAAACTCATCTGCAGAGATACAGATGATGGATTTTTTTTTCTTCCTTTTAATGTTTCTGCGGTAAGAATAGAATTTCCATTGACTAGGGCAAGAGGGGTTACTGGGCTAGTACCAGGGTCAATCGTTAGAGATCTTTTATGGATATCTTCAGGATACCTGCTTTTCTGGGAAAATGATATAGGTTCAACTTATTGACTGAGGTTTTGAGCATACAGATGTTAAGTTGAGCAAGTTGTAAAATAAAATACCCAGAGAAGGTGGATTTCTATTTTTCTATTTTTATGATTTAGTTATTTTGTTTTTTTTACGTATTCTCACTTTTGTGTTGGAAGTTTGATTGTGTTTCTTTTTACTGGTGTTCATATATCTTACATATATCTTATCCTAATGAGCTTGTCTGATGAATTTGAGAATTTTGTGAATTATTTTTATTTGTCTACCTGCTAAATTTAGATGATTTAATTGTGGTGAACTATGTGCATGCAGATCTGCAATGCAGTGGCTGTAGCCAAAATAATGAATGCAACCCTTATTTTACCTGTGTTGAAGCAAGATCAGATTTGGAAGGACAAAACGTAAGATGCCATGCCCAGTATTCTTATGCATATCATAGCATCAATGGTATTAAGAGCTTTTATCTCACAAGATCATTCATAACGTAAATTTTCCAGTCTATTGCGTACCATGAAAACTAGGGAAGTTTGTATTGATAAGCCACTCTTATATTTTGTTATTTTAGAGACTTTACCTTTTTCTCTCTTTTTTCTTGATAACAATTAGTTGTTGAAAATCTTGCAGGAAGTTTGAAGACATTTTTGATGTTGATCATTTCATTGATTACTTGAAGGATGACGTCCGGATAGTTCGTGATATACCTGAGTGGTTCACAGACCCATCAGAGTTGTTCAAAAATATAAGGTTTGATTTTTGCCCTCACCTTTTCTTTTGTGAAGTGTTCTGGTGGGACTGAGGGGTTGCATTTTCTATACTTTACCAAATGGAGATGATGGATACGGTATGCATATGAATTCCAATTCGTGCTTCTGGCATTGATTTCATTAAAAACTTATGCTTGCTTTTCAGGCGGACAGTGAAAAATATTCCAAAGTATGCACCAGCGCAATTCTACATTGACAACGTGCTGCCACGAGTCAAGGAGAAGAAGATTATGGCCCTGAAGCCTTTTGTTGACCGGCTTGGGTAAGTGATGGACTTTGTAGATTTTACTTGCACTATCCTCAACTTTTTGATATGTTGAAGAAGAGTGATTCTTGGTGTTTGCTTTCTTTTGAATAACTTTATTTTTCATATATGTGCTTGGTTCAGGTACGATAATGTTCCTCAGGAAATCAACAGGCTGAGGTGTAGGGTGAATTATCATGCACTGAAATTTCTCCCTGCGATAGAGAATATGGCTGATATGTTGGTATCAAGGATGCGAAATCGTACAGGAAGTTCTAATCCATACATGTGCGTGACAGTGGTATATGAAGTTCACTGAAGTTTATTGTTAGTTTTGTGTACTACGGCTGCAGTGTTACTGAAACCTCATGTCATTTATCATGCAGGGCACTCCATCTTAGATTTGAGAAAGGGATGGTTGGTCTATCGTTTTGCGATTTTGTGGGTACAAGGAAAGAGAAAGGGGAGATGGCCAGATACAGAGAGAAAGAATGGCCTCGTCGATATAAGGTGAGTGATATGCAAGATTTCTGCCTTTTGTTTAACCTACCGAAAACATTAATGTGTGAAACCTTTAACGGTGATTGCATCTGCAGAATGGTTCCCATTTATGGCAACTGGCCCTTCAAAAGCGGAAGGAAGGGCGGTGCCCACTTGAACCTGGAGAAGTTGCAGTGATTCTCCGAGCAATGGGTTATCCTAAGGAAACTCAAATTTACGTTGCTTCTGGCCAGGTTTATGGTGGTCAAAACCGGATGGCCCCTCTGAGGAACATGTTTCCAAATCTGGTAAGGTTCATTAGTTCACCTTTTGGCTTCTGTTGTCTTTTCTGGCCCTCTACATTTATGCAGTGCTTTCTGAATTACTAAAATGTTTAAGGGATCATTTGCACGTATTTTGTAGCATCCATTACATAAACCTACATACAGTATGAGGTTTCATTATGGGTTGGAGATGGATAGGAAATCATTCCATCTGTAAATTTTCACATCTTTAGTCCTTGGTATGTGGCGGTCGATGCGTAACTTTATGACAGCCCCTTGTTTCTAGCATCATCCAAAACAAATAAAGCTAAAACAGAGTGTTTCCCATCTTCAGAAACTTGTCTGCATGCATACATAACTATTTTTCGCCAATGGTATGGTTTCATGCAAAGTGGCACATTTATGTTGGTCTCTGGTTGACTTGCATCTTTGCATGCAAAGATTCAGATTCTGTGGAAGGAAGCTTACTTCTTTCTTCATCATATATTTTCAATTTGAGATGTTCATTATGAGGGTTTATAACAGGTAACAAAGGAGGAGTTGGCAAGCATGGAGGAGTTGGATGGCTTCAAGAAGCATGTAACAAGTTTGGCAGCCCTAGACTTCTTGGTTTGCTTGAAGTCTGATGTGTTCGTGATGACCCATGGAGGCAACTTTGCCAAATTGATTATCGGGGCGCGCAGGTACATGGGTCATCGTTATAAATCCATAAAGCCAGACAAGGGTTTAATGTCTAAATCTTTTGGAGATCCCTACATGGGATGGGCCAATTTTGTAGAGGATGTTGTTGTCACTCACCAGACTCGAACAGGGTTGCCCGAGGAAACCTTCCCTAACTATGACCTGTGGGAAAACCCGTTAACACCTTGCATGTGTAGAGCTTGACCGCATGGATTCACATTGTTAGAAGTTCAACCACTAATTCAATTTGAGGAACATTTCCTTAATCCTTGGCAATGTCCTTCAAGAAACTAAATTCCTTTACCCAGAAGAACAATGAAGAAGCTGAACAAAGTAGTAGCTTGTGGACTTTTGGGGCGAACCGGAGATTCGTGCAACAAATAGTTATTTGCACGCTGAAGGAGAGATTATGAGGGTGATGGAATGCATTAACAGGTACTGACTTGCCTCGGAGGATTCATCGATCCTATGAGTATGGATCCGCAATCATTTGTTGTATATGCTTCTTGTTTTTTCCTGAACGAATATATATGCTTAATGGTTAAACCAGCAGTTTTGTATCGAAAATACACACGAGAATTGGCAATTGTCTTTGAACAGTAAATTCAAAAGTTATTGTATTGATCAATATTAGAAATTACATGTTTTAATATGTACTGTGTTTATTGTCTTACAGATATTTCCAAAAAAAACTACTTTGGAATTCCACTCCTTGGAGAAAAAGTCAGAGAGTTCTTGTTCAATCCACTTAAAACGGAATTCTAATCTTCATCATCATTCAATTTCAGATGATACCATTTTTAATTTATTTCTTTCCCTTTTTATTTTTTATTTTCATCTTTATAATTCACGAAAATGATGCCATCCTTCTTTAATCAGGCGGGCAAGTTTTGGCTAGGTACAGATGAAAATCGATTAAACAGCATTTCAACACGTCATCACCATACAAATTCAACAAGTTTTTGATTAGAACATTAATTAGTAGTTTAGAACCTCATCGAAAGACAAGCGTCTGTTTTCTTTGCAACTACTAAACACATAAAACCGCGAATCATTGTCATAAAAGCATTGTCATCCTCAGTTGGAGGTCAGAAAGGAATCGGTCGGTTCTGCCCTTGTCAAGTGACCAGAAGAGGTGAAACCATGAAGATTCATCTGTTGATCCCTTTGTTCATCTTCCTCGCTTCATATCTTTACAGGTCCTCCTCCTCCTCCTCCTTCTCCTCCTCCTCTCTCTGTTTCTTCTCTGTACTAGTGTTAGTGATCGCTTCTCATAAAAAAATTATGTTTCTTATGTAGCTAGTTTGCATGTTGTTCGTTTTCATCAGTTGTTGTGTTCAAACTGACAAGGAAATGCAGAAACTACTACAGTTCAGGAATTTTGTGAATTTATTTTGGTTTACTGATCCTAGAAAATTGAGAAGGATCAATGTCTCATACTTTGTTTCAATCTGAATGCATTTTGCATCGAATTAGGTTATTTGAGAACAATTATGAGTTATATGATGAGATTGTCTTATATGCATGAAACCCATTTCAGGGTGTCCTGTCAAGAGAAGCGTGCTACCTCTCCGCCTCGAGGCTGGAACTCTTATGATTCCTTTTGCTGGACCGTTTCCGAAGAGGCATTCTTGAACAATTCTGAAATAGTTTCGAAGCAGCTGCGTCCTCATGGATATGAGGTACCACGAAGATTGTTAGATGTATATTTTCATTGCTATGACAGTGGGAATTTATCAGAATGAAGTTTTGATTTGTGTTTTATCTGTGTTGTGTCCAGTATGTTGTGGTGGATTACCTCTGGTATAGGAAAAAGGTACCAGGTGCTTACGTCGATTCACTGGGGTTTGATGTGATTGATAAATGGGGGAGAGTGATCCCTGATCCAGATCGATGGCCATCATCCAGAGACGGGAAAGGTTTCACTGAAGTAGCCAAGAGAGTGCATGACATGGGTTTGAAGTTTGGGATTCATGTCATGAGAGGAATAAGTAGACAAGCATATGATGCGAACACCCGAATCTTAGATACCACCAAGGTAGTTAACCTTAAAAACTTACTGTTTCCTTTTTCTTTCTTCATTTACTTTTCCAGTTTCTTTCCTTACATGGTGGGTTTGAACAATCCTTGTGATTTTATTTTTTTAATCCTTACGTAATAGGATGCGTCTTTCTTTTTCTTCAGGGAGGTGCTTATTCTGAATCTGGCCGATACTGGCACGCAAAAGATATAGGGATGATAGAGAGGTCTTGTGCATGGATGAAGAACGGTTTCATGAGTGTAAACACTAAGTTGGGAGCTGGAAGAGCCTTCTTGAAGTCGCTTTATCTACAATATGCTGATTGGGGTGTTGATTTTGGTAAGTGTTAACTAATTGAAGTCTAGGATTTCTGCCAACTATTTATGTTCACTTACATAAGCATTCCAGATTTATTAATACCATCTATTATTGTGTTTCCATCACCTATTTGCAGTTAAGCATGATTGTGTATTTGGTGACGACTTGGATTTAGATGAGATTACTTATGTATCCGAGGTACACAGCATTTGCTGAGAACATCAACTATCTTCCATGTTAAAATTCTTTTACTAAGATATGATATGCAAGGCTATGTTAAAATTCTTTTGCTAAGATATGATATGCAAGGCACTGCTTCTTAGGTTCTGAAAATGCTTGATCGCCCCATTGTTTATTCGCTCTCTCCTGGAACTAGTGTGACGCCAGCTATGGCAAAAAGTGTTAGTGGATTAGTCAACATGTACAGGATAACTGGGGATGATTGGGATACATGGGGAGATGTAGCAGGTCATTTTGATGTTTCAAGGTATGTTGAGGTTCTCTGCAGACTACGAGCTTAGGTTTCTGATCGCATTCAATGTTTCTTTCTTATCTGTCTAATGTTTTTCTTCTTCACTCTCTTCTAATGTCACATTATTCTGCTACCCAGGAACTTTGCTAGCGCCAGTATGATTGGTACCACGGGCTTGCTGGGAAAATCATGGCCTGATTTGGATATGCTACCCCTTGGATGGCTTACTGATCCAGGTGTGGGAAAATAGCAGATCTTCACTCCCCTTCATTTAGGTTATTCTTGAGTGATTTTATTCCAGACAGGCCACAGTACACTGAGCTAACGAAAGAGTTTTCAATAATTACCGTATAATTTACACGAGGAATTCAGAGTTAGCGAGTTTTCCTTGAAGATATAAATACTAAGATAATTTCAATAATTTTGATGTGCTTTAGGTTCCAATGAAGGTGCACACAGAACATGCAAACTTAGTCTTGACGAGCAGAGAGCACAGGTCATTGGGTTGAACTATTTCTTCAGTGGTTCGTTCTCACTTAGTAACTAAGACTCTTTATCGATGAATTGGTTTTTATTCATATTTTCCGTGCAGATGACTTTGTGGGCAATGGCCAAGTCTCCTCTTATGTTTGGAGGAGATGTTAGAAACATCGATGAGACCACTTACAAATTGATTACTCATCCTACTGTTCTGGAAATAAATTCTTTTAGCTCGAACAACAAGGAGGCATGATAACTTAAACTTTTCATAGCTATTTGCTTTTGAAATCAACAAGATGTTTTTGTGATGTATTGTTTCTGGTGTATTTCCAGTTTCCTTATGTTACTGGCAGTAAGTATACTGTAAGTACAACTGCGCCCACCTTGCAAGAACTAAGAAGATATTCGAAAGAAGAGGATACAGCAGAATCTCTTGTCCTTGGTCTTACTAGTTGCTCTTCTCCCATTGCAAATGGTTGGTCAGTTGAAGCTTATAACCTAGATACTAAACAGATCTGCTGGAAAGAGAATTTGGAAGGTCATAAGCCTATATGCCTCTATCAATGGAAACCTTCTTTTGCCACGTAAGACCACTGTAACCTTATTATTTTGTTGCAAGTAGATAAATATTATATGCTAATTCGGTTTTCACGGTGCCATGAATGCCAATGTAGTGATGATAAGATGATTTTTGGTCAAGAAAAGCTCCATCGGTTTGCAAGTAATGCAATGGATTTATGTTTGGATGGTTCTCCGAGAAAGAAGCTCACTGCCAAAGAATTCAAGAGGCTATCGTTCTCACCATGCAGATGGCATGCCAACCAGGTACCTTTTGAGCCATACTTTTCTACAATGAAGAAGAGACTCCTGTTACTCTCCTCTCGTGTGATCCATTTGCTTACGCCATCGTGATCACTTCAGTTCATATTGAATGCTTTGCATTTATACCTTACATCTTGAATTATTCATGAAGTAGCCGTATTTCTATCCGGCAAACCTTCTATGAGTGACGTATTAAATCAATCCTTTAAATTCAAACAGGTGTGGAAATTGAACAGTAATGGAACCATTAACAACAGCTATTCAGGTCTCTGTGCCACGGTGCACTCAGTTAAAGGTGATATATTTGAATTTCACTGCTGATTTTCTACGCATACATTGGAGCCCACATGATCATATTCTTAGTCAATACATTCTCTTGAATGCAGCTAATGCTGCTCCCACCGGAGTTCGAGCTTGGGTTGCAACTGGACTGCAAGGTATGTTGCTTGCAAAACTCTCATTTATTTGTCCTATCTGAAACTATGTAAAGATTGGATGTTAGTGAGAACTGTAGCACCTTGATGACTAATTCCAGTTTTGGTGAAATATTGTTTGTTCACTGTTTGTGTTGGCATTCATTCATTTCCTCCTTGAGCATGCGCCGTTATCACATGGAGTTTCTCGCTAACTAGTTCAAAGAGATCGAATTGGCATTCCTCCATGTTTGCTGCAAACTTACACATTGCACTTGATTTGTTATTTGTTCATCAAGAATCTCGAAAACCTTGCTGCTCGTTCCTCTTGTTCTGAAATTGACCTTTTTTTGGTTTCGCAGGCCAGATATATGTTGCCTTTTTCAATCTGAACCCAGAAAAGGCAGTAGTATCTGCAAACATAGCAGACATAGCGAAGGCACTTCCAGGGAGAAACTTGGATAATGCTTTATGTAGCGGCACTGAAGTTTGGAGTGGAAAATCTTTCGAAAGTACGAGGAGTTCGATATCGATGGCAGTAGAGATCCACGGTTCTGCACTCTTTGTCCTGAACTGCCATTAGTGTATGCAGTCTTAAAACTTAAAAGGAAGCTCAGTACGAACATGATTAGTTCTAGCCCAGCGAGCTTAGATA
>NBIL01131259.1:0-15597 GCA_002752925.1 Viola pubescens var. scabriuscula | reverse complement strand
GAGGCGGACTTTAAAAAATAAAGTACAGGGGAGGTTTTTGCTTTTCGACGATAGTACAGGGGAGCAAAAAATTATTTCCCCTTTTGTTTTTACAACTTTTATTGGGATACGACGGATTCAGTTTTCTGTCACAATTGATTTAATGGTCAAAATTATTTCCGGTAAAATTTTCAAATTTGATGCTTCTGTAAGAATTTATTTTGGTCCTTAGATCAGATTTTAAAGGAAGCATAATTTGTTATGAAGCTATCAGCTCTTAGTACCATCGCGCGGTATTAAATCTACTTATATGAATCACGTTCTTTATAAATAATAAAAATATATAGAGTAAATTTTTTTCTTTGACTTTTAATCTTCAAAATTTTAAATAGAATTTCTTATCATAATTTTTTTAATATAAGCAGAAATGAAATTTCAATTTCAATTTGAGATTTTTATACTACTGACAAAACAACTAATGAGTTATATATTAAAATATTGCGGTATATGTGGCACCAAAGCTCTTACTCAAGAAAAGTGTTTTCTTTGTTAAAAAAAAAGTGTTTAATTTTTGGGGAATTGGTGCATCAAGATTTTGTTTAACCTGTTTATAGTGTATTTGATTGTCTTGTTCAGAAGCATTGGAAAATGTCCTTGTCCCTCCTCTTGCTGGGAATCCGCAGACACGTATATTATGATGTTTAGAAGTCTAATAATAACTTTAATTTTCTTTAGTTATATACTCAAACTATTATTAGATATAACCGATGTATCTAAAATGCGATAAAAGTTTAAATACACTAAAGATACCAATAACTAGATATCTATCCACACTAAAATTTTATATATATTTATTGTCATTCTTTATGTAATAATTAATATATTTAAAATTTAAATATTTTTATAAAACTTCATATTTTGGTTCCGGGAGGTACATTTTGATGTACCTATAACTTTTCCCCTTAAACACTATTCACCCAGTATTAATAGTACTTTGCATATACGATATGTGGATGTCCTACACTCAAATGGTTGTATTAATTTGGGCTCTATATTCATTTTCGGTTCAATTTGAGCCCTCTACTCACCAAAACCTATCACTTTAGATCCTGGGCAGCTTCGACCCTACCCAACCAGCCACATCAGCATGCCACGTCATAATATGATGATGCGGCATGCCACGTGACACGTCATCCTCGACCCCACAACTAGGTCGACCCGCCAGCCCGGTGTGCTCCAACAGGGCCAAAACCCTGAAATAAGTAAACCTGAATGAGGCAAAATTGAAATTGCAAAATTGAAAAAACTGAAATTGCAGATAGAGGCAGAATTGGTAAAAATGACTTTGGTCAAACTATCAAAATTGATTGAGTGATGGATTTCAAGAATGAGACAAAATGATTGAAGCAGCTAACTAAATTTTCCTAAATTAGGAATTTTTTTGTAAAAGCAGAATCAAAAATTGTTTTGCCAAAATATACTCCATTATACTCAAAATTGTTCCAATTACAAACTCAAAAACATCACTACCTGTTCTTATGCAAGTCCATTATGGTAATTGGTGAATAAGATACAAAATAGCATATCAAATAGGAGCACATACTCATTCATTCATTTCTGTCCAAAAAAAAGCTTTGGCTATTTCTAGCGTTGATTTATCACAAGATAATTGAGATGGAAGTTGGCCAATTCGTTCCAGTGCCGCTTTATGCAAATGCTTGATATTGTAGGTAATTCCACCTTCAGTTTTTAAAATCTCAATCATGCAAGAGTGCAAGGTCAGGAAAATGTGATTGGACTTACAAGCACTGAACTCTTCAAAAGCCTTCTGCACTACATAAACTAGTTGATGAATTGTTTCAGAATTTTTTTTCATGCTGAAGTGCTTGGATTGATGCGAAGAAACTCAAGTCTAGAATGTTAAAATCGAGAGAGTTTGGAGGTTAAAACATGATCTGAAGGTTTAATCCACTTTCAACAACTTTTATAGAGTCGGGATCATTATGAGGAATGTGAGTGTTGGCGTTGTCCTGTTGTATGT
This sequence comes from Viola pubescens var. scabriuscula, assembly GCA_002752925.1. Lineage (NCBI taxonomy): Eukaryota > Viridiplantae > Streptophyta > Magnoliopsida > Malpighiales > Violaceae > Viola > Viola pubescens. Next base: position 13,577 of record NBIL01131259.1, on the reverse strand, counting down.
AAATTGGAGAAAAAATGCTTTCTCTTGGGCACTTTCGCTTGATTGTTGGAATCATGAATTGAATCATGTACTATTTAATGACATCTCTAGTAACTGAAGTTATTGGCTTCATCTCCATTGTCCCTCCAACCCTATTAGAACTTGTCCTCTTTGCTGGTTCAAATGTTACCAAAGGAAAACAATCAATCTTTCCATCAAAATAGGCAGTTCCATCAGAATTACTATTAAACTGAGATCGATCTAGATGTCAACTATATGTTTTTAACTGTGTTTGTTGTTCTCTCAAAGCTTTAAGGAATGACTCTAATTACTCAAGTTAAAATCTAAGTTGATCAGGCATAAACCTAACTTGAACAATATCACAAGCAATTAGAGAATCTATGAATGCAATTCAGAAATTAAGAAGATCGATTAGACCTCACGAATGCAATAAATCATATTCCTATTGATCTTTACCAGGAATCAATAAAGAAATTAGTTAGACATAATTGTAGGAAATTAAAAGCTTGAATTAAATTGCATATAAAGAATTTCTTGAAACAAGAAAGAAGATGAAGTTCAAACGAAAACTTGCTGGAAATTAAAGATAGAAAAATAAGATTAAAAGAGTGACCAAGTTTTTGATAATACAAGGTAAAGTTAAATAGTTTTTCTTCCCTTGATTATCCCTAACCAAAATTCAAAATCTAAATTTAAAACTAATTTAAATTGTATCTTTATCCAAAAGGATTTACAAGAGGATTAGAACTCCGTTTGAATTGCAGTTATCCATAATTAGAGGTGCCAATGCTGATGCTCTCTCTGCTTCGCGTCCTGGCCCGAAGGTTTTGGCCCACTATATCTTTGGTATGACAGACTCAGTTGACCAAGAAAATATTCTTGATCCGAGAAAATAATCTTGGTCCACCCTGGAGAAATGTTTGTCCCTAGCATGGTGATTCTTCAACCCCAAAAAGTGTTAGAATTTGCTCCTTTCTTCCATAACTGCTATGAGGATTCTTTTCTGCAAAAGTTACAGATTGTAACTCTAATTAGTGCATTTACCATTCAAAATTCAAGGATTTAAACAACAATTAAAGTCAAAATATACAATCAATCAATCGTCTGGTTGCCTACGGTTAGTGTTAGGTTTGTTTGAGCTGGTTTGAGTTTTGTTGGGCTTGCTGGTTGGTTCGGGTCTCAGTGGCCGGCCTAGTAGACCGAGCTATTGGGTTTGCTAGTTGTTTCGGCCCTAGGTCGGTTAGTAGGCTTTTTCGGCAGGGTCTGTATTTATTTTCCTATTTTTGAGTCCATCGATTGTAACTTTTAATGGGATTCGCCTAGTTAAATTATATCTATTATGGATGATTTTTGACCCAAAGAAAAAGTAGCATACATATATATATAATTTTAAATTAAAAAATAAAAACCGAAACTTAGTAATATTATTTTATATATTATTTCATACCAAATATAAAAAAAGATAATCTAAGGGTGAATTTGTCATTGCAATTATTTTTTTCTTATCTTGTCCACGGTTACCAAACACAAATTTGTACATCTTATATTATTTTGTCTTGTCTTTTCAATATTGTACTGTTATGTTCCTTTTGTCTTGTACCCCTAACAAACGCTACCATAGTGTCTGTGGTTTGAATATTAAAACTAATTGTCTTTCAACTGTATAGTGTGTGTTGTTTTCCCTCAAACATACTATTTGTATATTAAAACGAATTTGAAGAGAATAACATGTGTGCTTGTGTAGGTTCGCATTATTAAATTGTTACTCTTAAGGAACCTACACACATACATGTATCTCTTTAGGTACTAATTCACAAAAATAATTTTACTTTCAAAACTAAAAATAATAATTTAATTATTTCAAAATGGGTTACACAAATAAAACGAGTTAAGCAAACCTACACACGTATACATGTATCTCTTTAGACACTACGGTCATATCACAGTCATTATATGAACAAATCATAGACACTGAATAAATCACAGACACTATGATCGAATCATAGACACTATGATTGCATAACAAACACTATATGAACAAATCACAGACACTATGAACAAATCATAGACACTATTACCAAATCACATATCTATGAAACAAATCACATACACTATATGAACAAATCACAGATACTATGATCTAATCACAAACATTATAATCGAATCACATATACTATGAACAAAACACAAACACTATGAACAAATCACAAACACTATATGGAAAAAAATCAACTATATGAATAAATTACATACATTATGAACAAACCACAAACACTATGAATGCATCGCAGACACTATATGATCACATTAAAGACACCAAATGAACACATCAAAGATACTATGAAAATACTATATGAACATCATACACATAACTGAATTAACTACATTTAACCAAGGTTTTAAGAACCGGGTTAGAGCGGTTGGTCCGATAGGTAAAACTGAGGACCGGTCAAGTTTTGGCCTTAAAATAGATTTCGGGTTGAACTTGTAAAATTTGGTAATCCAGTTGGTTCAATCATCGAACTTGACGTACTAGACTTGATTTTATAGTTCAACTGATTATTTTTTTTTACTTCAAACTTTAAATGAACATAACTTTTGATCTAATTTTTGGATCAATCTCAAATTTTGTGAAAATATTTATAATATAATTAAAAAAATATCAACCAGTAAGATCGAGAAAAACTTTTCAAATAGCCTAAAATATAGCTTTGAATGTTTATATGTATTTTTTTTCACATTTTCTTATTTTTTTGAATTTAAAACATCAACCATTTTTTCACATATATACCCTCCATAGCTTTCTCTCTTGATTTGAGGTTACAAATTGTATCACTACGTTTATAAAATGTCAAATTGGTTTTTATCTTTTAATAATCAACACTTAAATTAATAATTTCTTACTAAATTAAGTAAAACTTTACAATTATTTTCAGAAAAATAAGTTTAAATATATTAAAAATATATAATATTAGGAATTTGGTGAAATCCAATTAATCTCAATTAAACCTCTAAAAGTTGAAGTTATTACCTCTTCAGTTCAACCTTTTGGTTCGAAATTTCAAATCTTATTCCCTTAGAATTTTTTTAGTTGTTCAGTTTGGGTATTTTATTTTATTTTATTTTCTTTTTAGTTGTCCATTTTCATTTCCAATGTTGTTAGTTAGTATTTTTTTTATTTTTTCCATAAGTTACAAAGTCTAACCTAATCTATTTAAAATATGTTAATTTTTGACCTGTCAATTTAAAATGGAACAATTAATGAAATGTATTTATAACCGAAATCAATAATTATCTTATTTCATGTGATTATGGTTGCATGATAACTAAAAATTCAGCTTACCAAAAAAAGAAAAACTAAAAATTCAGAGACCACTTGCACATGCACGAGCTAACAACAAGGGGTAGAAATGAGCCCCACAAAGACGGGCCCATTTATTTAAGCATTGCCCTCACCTTTGGGGTAAAAACCTTCAAGAATACCAAACCTTGCCGCCACACCTCTCCCTCTGCCCTTCCTTCTTCTCAAGTTTCAGCGCACACATACCTACCATCAACAATCCCTTTCCTTCTCTCCCATCCTCAAGAATCTCTCCCAAGGAAAGCATCCATCTTCTTCTATATATCATCAGCAACTCCCCACCATGTTCCTCCCAATTCAACAACTCTCCACCATCATTTCTCTCTGCTTTTTTTCTCAACCCTCTTTGATTTCAAAATGGCATCCCAACAACTCAAATTGGCATCTCAAGAACCCAAGATTTCACCTCAAGAATCCAAACTGGCCTCACAAGAAACCAAATTGGCTTCCCATGAACCAAAACTGGCCTCTAAAGATCCCAAAATAGTAACCCAAGAACCCAAATTGGTAACTCAAGAAACCAAAGTAACCCCTCAGGAACCTGAGGTAACCGGGTCGCTGGCTCTACCTTCCAAGTACTCAAACCGAGTGGTGTTGAAGACCATATTGGCGAGGAGAGATGGAGGGTTAGGATTGGTGGGTGAAAGAATGGTGATAGGCGGCTGGGTAAAGTCTTCCAAGGAAGTGATAAAAGAGCCCCTCAGGCCATTGCCGCAGCCGCAGCCACAGCCACAGCCAGAAGCTAATGATGGGTGTAATGTGTCTCCCGGGTCTAGGGAAGTGAGCTGTGCAGAGATTCTTCAGTTTAGAATACCCTTGTTTAGGTCAATTATGAAGATTTTGGGTGGTACTGGTGGGAGTGGTGGAATCAATTACCCCATGATTGGGGACAAGTTAGAGCCTGTGGCGGTGGCTCCTAGGCCACCGCGGCCTTCAATTGCTTACTTGCTTGTTAGTGATGGCTCTTGTGTTGCAGGTCTTCAGGTACATCCATTCTTTAATTTCCTTTGTTGCTTCATCATTTATTAGCTCCATAGTTTAACAAGAAATTTCTGTTTATTATGTGGCTCTTGTGTTGCAATTCAGGAACTCTTTTTCTCTTAGTCATAGAAGCTGTAATAATATATGTCTGAATGTTGAAATCTATGGACAATTATACATTGTTTTTTACTTTTAAAGTCAAAAATTGGATTCTGACTAGTCACTCTGGTGTACACAATTCTCAGCTTATGGTAGAATCCTCTATAGCTTTCCCATGCCAGCTATTGCCTATTGGGACTTGTGTTATAGCAGAAGGCATACTACGGCACTCATCAGAACAGAGTAAACATAATCTTGAGCTCAAAGTAGAGAAAATTCTTCATATAGGGACTGTGGAGCAGGATACATATCCATTATCAAAGAAACGCGTTCCATTGGAATCATTGAGAGACTGTCCCCATTTTCGGCCTCGGACAACTACAGTAAGTCTTACATCCATTTCTACACTTAGGATAGTGCTACGTAAGTTTATGCACTCATGCTATGGTGTATGCTAAGCGCAGTCTCCTTTTTGCCATGAAAAATAGTGCTTAGTTGTATGATGTTGAACAAAAGTTGAAGCCCTATCAATCAACTTAAGGGAGCAGTTCGCAATTTACTGTTCTATTTGGCAGTTATGGAACTCCAAAATTGCATATTTAGTTAGTTTCTCCTTTGTAAACAGACTTCTACTTTTATATATTGCACTTCACTCATGTGCTTGCAAGATAAAAAAAAGTCTTGAACAGTTGGTATTGTAGACATTTGAATTTAGGAAAATTGGTCACTTCTTTTACATGCCTTGGATCTGAGCTTCCAGGAAAGGAATGCTAAACTTTGCCTTTTATTTCACTTCATTGGTTTCCAAATGCAGCTAATAGTAGAATTGCATGTATGACTTGCTCTACAATCCAACACTCTCAGTTTAAATTCCCACTTTGTTGGGCACAGCCTAAACTTGAGCATGTTCTAGTTCTAGTTCTACTTTATAATTGAGATGTTGCATTGTGTAGGTGGCTTCTGTTATGAGAATCCGTAGTGCCCTAACTTTTGCAACTCACACATTCTTCCAAAACCATGGTTACCTCTGTGTGCAAGTGCCCATTATCACAACTATAGATGCAGAAGGATTTAGCGAAAAATTTCAAGTTACAACTTCTTTGGGAAAAGATTCTAAAACAGCAGAGCTGAACTCAACCAATGATATCGATGGTGCTAGCCTTGAAGTTGTTAAGGCGGCTGTAAGAGAGAAAAGTAATCTAGTTGAGGAACTGAAGAGAACTGATAGCAATAGGGAAGCATTGGCTGCTGCACTTCAGGATTTACAAAAAACAAATAAATTAGTAATACAATTAGAGGCCAGAGAGAAACTGAAACCAGCATCTTCAGTAAAGGCTGATAAAGTTTACATGTCTGAAGACTTCTTCCCTCACCATACTTTTCTTAATGTTTCTGGTCTACTTCATCTGGAGAGTTTTGCATGTGCTCTTGGGAATGTCTACTCATTTGGACCAAGATTTCAGGCGAATAGAAAGGAATCTGCGAAACAAGTGGCGGAGATGTGGATGGTTGAGGTTCAAATGGCTCTCTCACAATTAGAGGTACGACTGTTCAATGATTTTTGCACAAACTATGAGTTTTCATTTTATATTTACTGAAGGCAGATCATGTGAAATTTTGTTTAATAATAGCAGATTACTGCAATCGATGCTTCTGTGCACGTATATAAATTTGGCATATGAAGTATAAAAACTACTCCCTCTGGCTCTTATTAAATGTCTTCCTCGCATCCCAATATTCAGTAGAGAACGCATATTAAGGAGGCCGGATGACTCACTATTTGACCCCAAAAAATTCCGTACTTTTTTTTTAACTTACGTTAATCCTTAACGTACTTCCGAGAAAAAATTAGGGGTAAAATTGTCTTAAATAGTGATTGTTCCGGCCGCCTTAAGCCACGTGCCGGAACAGTAAAAGCAAATCCTAAAACGACATTTAAAAGCCCCCCGGAGGGAGTAGTTTTTTTGGTTCATGTGATTTCTGTCATCTTTCAACCCTTCAGATTTTGAACCATGGTGTTGCTATCCACATGTTCTATTAATGTGTTTGTCTTTGTATTATTAATGTTTGCTGCTGTGGGTTGTGTTTGTAGTTTCTCATTTGCCTTGGTAATCATTGTAGGAGCCAGTTGTATTTTTTTTCCGTCCTTGATCCCTGATTAACTCTGCTTGGCTGTTCCTTTAATTAACGTTCTTTATTAGACTTGGCTTATCAAAAGGTATAAACTAAATGCTTTTGCATATGATAATATGCCGTAATCATTCTTGTCTACTACATCATTTCAGATAACATGCATCTAATATATATAGAACTCCTTTTCATTCAATTTTGTTTTCAATTCCTAGGATGCCTTGAACTGCGCAAGTGACTACTTCAAGTTCCTCTGTAAATGGGTTTTGGAAAATTGCTCAGAAGACATGAAATTTGTCGCAAAACGAATTGACAGAAGCAGCATTGATCGTCTTCAATCAATGATATCAGGTTCACATGAAAAGATCTCCTACATGGAGGCATTGGACATTCTGAAGAAGGTAACTTCCTGTCGCTAGTTATCTAAAGCATATTAATGTCTAGCAACTGACGTTGTGAAGGATTTTCTTTGTTACTACCAGGTTACAGACAGAGTATTTGAAACAAAACTTGAATGGGGTGTTGCTCTAACAGCAGAACATCTAAGGTATTTGTGTTGTGGTGTTATTTTGTGCATATGGAATGAAGCTACCAATAGATGGCATATGGATCTTTTTACTGATCCTGGTATTTGATTGTATATGATCATACAACAATAGTTATTTAGCTGATGAGAGATATAAGAGGCCTATCATTATATACAACTACCCAAAAGAAGTCAAGCCATTTTATGTTCGCCTGAATAGTGATGGTAAAACAGTAGCAGCATTCGATATGATTCTACCAAAGGTAAACTCAAAATTTGTTTGACAATTATATTCCGATGAAGATTTCCCTTCCATTTCATATCTAGCTTTAGTTCGAGATGTGTGTATTTCTTTTTCATTATTATTATTATTATAATATTTTGAACATAATTGAGATGTGTTGCTAATAATATATATTTGCAGGTTGGAACATTCATCACAGGTAGCCAAAGCGAGGAACGCACTAATACTCTTGACACAAGGTGGATTTAGTTCAAGTTATTTGGCACTATTAATGCATCTAGTCTGTAAAGTAGGAGCTGGATATTCAATCATGAGTTATGCTTATTTGAATAGGGTGATAAACTTTATTCTGTAGGTCGTCAGATAATATATGAAGGCTGAAGGCCTTATAATTGTCGATACTCAATGATGCCTGATCTTATCTCAATTTGACTATAGCTCATGATAGTGGAAACACAATCCTGTGACCATAAATAAGCATTTACATAAAGTTTTCGCTTAAAATAAGAACTTAAGTCATTGATCTTTGTGAAATCTTGTCGGCAGGATTAAGGAGTTAGGCTTGGCAAGAGAGCAGTACGAATGGTACTTGGACCTTCGAAGGCACGGAACAGTTAAGCACTCTGGATTCAGTCTTGGGTTTGATCTCATGGTTCTCTTTGCTACTGGACTGACCGACGTCAGAGACACGATCCCTTTTCCAAGAAGTTATGGCAAAGCCAGCTGCTAAACAGTTTCCAGAATGAGTTTTCACTTCAGGATTGAAAGAAAAAAAGAAAAGAAAAAATTATAACTGTGTTGTGTGGATAGTCGTAGATCACTGGTTATACATGTATATGCAGAATAGATGATTGGCTTGTAACTTGTGTATGCTTAGTTTACCTCACGTGTACAACGAAAGTGATTACCTGAACTGAAATTTATTCTGAAATGCGTACATATATTCCTTAACCCAACTGATTTTGACATGAGATGAGAAACAAGATTCTGAAAATTCTAGCACCATTTAGGTGATATATAGCATCCGGTTGGCTTGTCGCACCAAACTCGTATCTTTCCTCTTGCGACAGCCTTTTCCAAAAAAATCCCTAACTTCCATTTCTTCATACCCAGCCTCAGTCTCATCTTGTGAAACAGAAAAAACCTTAACATTTTCCAATCCTTCATACCTAGCCTCAATTGGGATTGGGGGAAACGCGATTGCGGTGTTGAGGGAGTTAGATTGATTTGCGAGGTTGTGAAGAGGACGCGCGCGTGCGTTACTGTTTGGGGAAGAACGAGGGTTGCATTGGAGCTTCTGTTGGTATGTTTCTTTATTGGAATCTTTGATAGTGGGGTACGTTTCCTTGGTAACGTTGCTTTCGTTGTGGTCTCTATGGGCAGACTACACTTATATATTGGTGAGGTGGTATTGTGGAAGGGTAATAAACTGAAATATGTGGGGGGTTTTGTTGACGATAAGGATGTGGATCCTGACACGATGACATACCTGAAGTTGTTAAATTGGTGTGCTTCAATGGGGTTTAAAGATCTCTGATGATGCTACTATTATGCCCCTAGTTAGCCATTTAGCCATTGGTGGTGAGTGTACTATCTATGTGGAACATAGTGATAAATTGCACCCTTTGTTGTCTACCGATAACCCGAAGTTTACGGGTATAAGATTCGGTTTAGTAAATGAGGAAGAGAAGTACATAGATAGTAATAACTTGGAGAGAGATGATGATACTGTTGATGCAAATGAACTGAACAATGGTAGCTGCGGAGTTAATGAGGTGGGTGGGTTTAGAATTGATGAGAGTTGTTGCAGTGGAAACATAATGGGCCAAAAAGTAAGGGTTGCAGCTGGAATAATTAAGCGCAATGGCTTTGAAAATGCTACTGTTAGTGATGGTTATGTACAGGATGAGGGTGAAGATTTAGGAGGGGATGATGAGGATACTATTGAGGAGGCAATAGTAAAGGGTCGATTCTTGGAAGATTTGATGGAGGATATAGGACTCGATGACTTAAATGTGGAGACTGGAGTTAATGATGGTTATCAGCAGCATGAGGAACAACTTGATGGTGATCAACAACATGAGGAAGGACTTGATGGTGATGAGCAGCATGATGAACAACTTGATTGTGATCAGCAGCATGAGAAAGGACTTGATGGTGATGAGCAGTATGAGGAACAACTTAATGGTGATCAGTAGCAACAGGATCAACTTAATGGTGATCAGTTGCATGAGGAACAACTTAATGGTGAAAGCGAGAAACAATATGGGGAACAAGGTAAGGGTGAAGGTGCTGAGAAGGAAGGGAATGATCAGCTTAAAGGTACATCTTCATATATATTAGGTATCTTAATTTTTGTTTCTCTCTCTGTCTGCTAGTGGGGTCCTTTGTGTTCCCTCTCTTGATAGTAAAATATGCTCTTTATTGTATTGGAAAAATTAATTTACAATATCCAGCATGGAAGGCAACATTGAAATTATGGAATTATGGTTGCTCTGGACTGATTTTAAAATAGTGGTTTGTATGTATTCCTCACATGCACTCCCCATCATTGGTGTGTTCACACCTAGCCTTACCTTGAGGAAGTCCACGAACCATGGCGAGAGTCGTCCACTTACCGGGAGCCATCAATTGAGTCCGCATCTTTCGGGTTCTAGCCAAGTCTTGGCGATGATTGAGGGCCATTCTGAGGGCCGAGAGATGCATGCCCACCTATCTCCTACCCTAGGGGAGGCCCACACCAACCCTAGGCCACCTCCGAAGCTGCTCGACCATGCCAAGACCAGCGCAAGCCCTCGCCCGCACGAAAGAACCATTTTGGTGGATTTTCAGGCAGTGCTTGGCGTCATGACGCCAAGGAAAATAAGTTTGGAAAAAGCCAGCCGAAAATTATATTTTGAAGGAATTTTGCCAATTTCTTGGTAGTGGCTAGTGTCATGACGCTAAGCCACTAGCGTCATGACGCTAACGTCTGGACAATTTTAGGTTTTGGCCTTCCAAGGCCTATTTTGTATAATAGTATAAATAGCTCTCTTATTTCTCCTTTCCTCCTTAGTTTAGACTTGAGTGATATTTTTTTGGGTTGAGAGTACTCCTCCTTTATCACATAAACTCATCTTGTAAACTTTTAAGCTTGATGGTGCTTTGATCCTTTGCAAGTAAAACACTAAACCATCAATTCCTTGCAATCTAAATTTGTGTAATCCGTTATTACTTCATCTTGTGAACGTTTGAGTGAGTATTTGAGTGTTCATCATTGGATGGTTTGTGCTTATTGAATAACAAGAACATTTAGCTCAGATTCAAGCTATTCGTCAAGCATATCTCAAGTATTCAATCGATCATTGTTCCAACTATCATCTCTAATCCTTCCCCCTTTCATCCGGGTATTTTATCTTGTGTCTTTCCGCTGCGCCTCCATCTTTGTTTCCTCCTTAAATATTGCTATTTTTGTGTATTTTGTGAGTCTCAAACTCTAGAGCTAGATCCTTTAAGCTCCATATATTGATTCGGCCGATTTACCCTTTGTCGGATCACATCAAGTGGTAGCGGAGCTTTCGACGCTCTTGAGTTATTTGTGTGTTGAGTTTGTTTTGAGATTTGATCCTAGCAAAAGAGTAAATCTGAAAAGTTTTTCAAGAACACTCTTGATGTTCTTCATGTGTTCTTATGTGTTCATCATGTGTTCTTGAGGGAGGTCATTTGATCATTTTTATTTCCAAAAGAAGAAAAGTAGTTGTTTGTCAATAAACTAATATTTTTCTTCAAGTCAAAAAGTCAAAAATTGTAGGCAAAAAGCAAACCTTGAAGTGTTCATTGAAGCCTTGTGTGTGCCAACCTCATCTCTTCCACTTGCATTAAGGCTAGTAAAGCAACTTGCCAACCTTGTGTGTGTGCTGCCGGCCTCACCTTTTCCAACACATAAAAACTCAAAAACCTTGTCTAAAACCCTAAAATATCTAGAAGTCCTTTTCCCTTTTTTTTTTCTTGAGTCTTTTTGGAGTCTTTTTCCAAGACTTTTTTGAGTCCCTTTTCCAAGTCTTTTTCATTAAATTTTGTAAGTCCTAAACTTGAGTCCTAAATATAGGTCTTAAACCTTGAGTCTTTTACTCACTTAAGTGCACAATTCTATCCTTGCTTTCCATCTCTTCTTCCTATTCTTCTTGCATCTTCTTGAGTCTGTTTGGGTGTGATTGATTACTTAAGATTGCAGCCATGAATGCTTGAGAAGGCACGGGAGTGTTCAAGTGAAATGAGAGATTTGGGAACTTGTCTTTTATGAGTGATAAACACGAGAGTTAAAACACGCGAGCGAGTATTTTTACCTAACGGATATACATATAGCTTGTTTATTTTCTTTTGTAGGTACAAATTCCTGATGTCATGCTAGAGTGTAGTCAGGACTAAGAAGGCTAGAACCAATGATGTCCTTAGATAAATTCTCACGGCCATTACCGAAATGAATCTAGCCTTGGCCAAATCTGAAGTGCGCCAAACCTTGTTTTTGGAAACTATCGGGGCCTAGGAAAACGAGGTGAAGAAGCCTTCCGATACCTCCACTCCTCCGATATCCCCGCCGAACCTACCGAGTAAAAGTGAGGAAAAGATGCAAGCGGAATTTATGAAGCTATTGATCCAATGAGCGTGCCTTTGAGCAATGAGGATCATTTAGCTCATCCTAACATTGATGATTCTTTTCCCACTATTTGTGAACCTTTCTTGTAGAAAATTCCGTTGGATTTTCATGACCATACATGCTGGGATGTTCCGAGGAAAGAAGGTGGTTTTAAACCAGCAACCTTAGGCGGTGAAGGAAGCAAAATTGTTCATCAATGGTGCGCTCAAAGAGTGGTTGAGTACGTGGGTGATGAAGATGAGGAGATTGAGGTCATGTATTCGAGGACGAATCCTTTTGAAGAGGGAGAGGATGATGTGTTCACGCCTAGCCTTACCTTGAGGAAGTCCACGTACCATGGCGAGAGTCGTCCACTTACCGGGAGACATCAATTGAGTCTGCATCTTCCGGGTTCTAGCCAAGTCTTGACGATGATTGAGGGTCATTCTGAGGGCTGAGAGACGCATGCCCACCTATCTCCTACCCTAGGCGAGGCCCACGCCAACCCTAGGCCACCTCTGAGGCCGCTCGACCATGCCGAGACCAGCGCAAACCCTCGCCCGTATGCAAGAACCATTTTGGTGGATTTTCAGGCAATGACGCCAAGGAAAATCAGTTTGGAGAAAGCCAGCCAAAAATTATGTTTTGAAGGAATTTTTCCAATTTCTTGGCAGTGGCTAGCGTCATGACGCTAAGCCACTAGCGTCATGATGCTAACATCTGAACAGTTTTAGGTTTTGGCCTTCCAAGGCCCATTTTATGTAATAGTATAAATAGCTCTCTTATTTCTCCTTTCCTCCTTAGTTTAGACTTAAGTGATATTTGTTAGAGTTGAGAGTACTCCTCCTTTATCACCTAAACTCATCTTGCAAACTTCTAAGCTTGATGGTGTTTTGATCCTTTGCAAGTAAAACGTTAAACCATCAATTCCTTGTAATCCAAATTTGTGTAATTCGTTATTACTTCATCTTGTGAACATTTGAGTGAGTACTTGAGTGTCCATCATTGGACAGTTTGTGCTTGTTGAATAACAAGAATATTTAGCCTGGATTCGAGCTATTCGTCAAGCATATCTTAAGTATTCAATCGATCGTTGTTCTAACCATCATCTTTAATCCTTCCGCCTTTCATTTGGGTATTTTATCTTGTGTCTTTCCGCTGCGCCTCCATCTTTATTTCCTCCATAAATATTGTTGTTTTCGTGTATTTTGTGAGTCTCAAACTCTAGATCTAGATCCTTCAAGCTCCATATATTGATTCGGTTGATTTACCATTGGTCGGATCACATCACTCATGCTCTTTTTTGCCTACTGTTATATACTAAGATATGATTGCTGATGACTTAATGATGCATATACATGTATGATGACTTCATATAAAAAAATCACACGTGTCTTCTCTTTTTTAATTACAATTTAATAGTTGTAGAACTTTCTAGTCCCTTCTTTTGTCCAGCATGTCTCTTCTACTTTTTATCTTGTCTCCTACTGTGTTTATACTCTAAAATCTTTCTGGTCTGATGGTGATGTTGGTGTTGGCTGTCAATAGGTACTAATGATGTTGAAGTAGCTCTACGTGGGAACAAGGCTAATGGTTTCCAGGTCCCTGAAGAATACTTACT
>NBIL01131239.1:0-19709 GCA_002752925.1 Viola pubescens var. scabriuscula | reverse complement strand
AAAAGAAAAGAAAAGAAAAAAGAAAGAAATGATTGCTAATTTCTCTCTCTTGATTGATTTGGGCAGTTTTTTGGGTTTCCAATCTGGCCGGTCCTTTAACGCGTTCACGCGTATCATTTGTCGTCTCTCTTCTTTTCTTTTTCGTGGGGTTCCCACTATATATCTCATCCCTATCCCTCCCTTCTCTTGGCAGGTGCAGAAATTTAATCTCATCTCATTTCCCTCACCCATAATTTCCTCTGCATCTGTAATTGTAATTCAGAACCAATCTTTTATCATCTACTAAATTAAATAAAATTGAGGAGAATTCAATTCCAATCTAAATCCAATCCAATCCTCCAGTCACCGCCAAAATGCCCCCATTAGAGGACGACCTGTTCCCGTCAACCCCCGGTAAATTCAAGATCGACCGCTCCCACAACAACATGAACCGCCAGTTCCACCGCTGCTTCTCCTCCACCAGCACCATGTTCTTGTGGGCTCTTTTCCTCATCGCTTTGACCGCTTCCTACTTGAGTTTCCAAAGCTTCGTCGATTCCGGTAGCCGTTATTTCGCCGCCTCTTGGGGCGGCATCCAATGGGAGAAGCAGGTCCGCAACTCTGCCCAGATCCACCGCCCCAACGGCATCTCCGTCCTCGTCACCGGGGCAGCCGGTTTCGTAGGAACTCACGTCTCTTTAGCCTTGAAGAAACGCGGAGACGGCGTCGTAGGACTCGACAACTTCAATAGCTACTACGACGTGTCGTTGAAGAAGGCCCGAAAATCCCTTGTCAACGGCCACGGTGTCTTTATCGTGGAAGGTGACTTGAACGACGCGCGCTTGTTAGCCAAGCTGTTTGATGTCGTGGCTTTCACGCACGTGATGCATTTGGCGGCTCAAGCCGGAGTCAGATACGCCATGGAGAATCCACAATCTTATGTCCACTCCAACATAGCCGGCTTGGTCACCCTTCTGGAGACTTGCAAATCGGCTAACCCGCAGCCGGCTATCGTGTGGGCCTCATCAAGCTCCGTGTACGGTCTAAACGAGAAGGTTCCCTTCTCCGAATCTGATCAGACGGACCAGCCCGCGAGTCTCTACGCGGCTACAAAAAAGGCAGGTGAGGAAATTACCCACACCTATAACCATATTTACGGACTCTCAATTACCGGGTTGAGGTTTTTTACCGTCTATGGCCCATGGGGCAGACCCGACATGGCTTATTTCTCCTTCACCCGAAATATCCTTCAAGGGAAACCGATAACGGTATATCGGGGGAAGAATCACGCGGACTTGGCCCGAGATTTTACATACATTGATGATATTGTGAAGGGTTGCCTGGGGTCTTTGGATACGTCCGGTAAGAGTACCGGGTCGGGTGGGAAGAAACGGGGACCCGCCCCGTATCGGATCTTTAATTTGGGGAACACGTCACCCGTTACGGTTCCGACTCTTGTGAATATACTGGAGCAGCATTTGAAGATGAAGGCAAAGAGGAATATTGTGGATATGCCTGGAAACGGCGACGTACCGTTTACCCATGCTAATATAAGCGCGGCCCGGAAGGAATTCGGGTATAAGCCAACGACAGATTTGCAAACCGGGTTGAAGAAATTTGTAAAGTGGTACCTTTCTTACTATGGCTATAATCAAGGAAAGGGAAAGCTGTAAATTAGATTCTTTTTTCTTTTATTTTCTTAAATTTTTTTTTTTAAAACTTTTGCCTCTTTAGATATTTTCTTCCTGCGAAAAAAGAAAAAGGGAAGAAAATCTGGTAAAATATATAGAAAAAAAAATCTGGGAAAAAGAAAAAAGAGGAAACTTGGAAGAAAAGATTACTTGTATTCTTTTCTTGGATCCTCGTGGTTTTGTTGTTTTGCTGATTTGTTTGTGTAAGTAATGTGGAAAAAATCTTTGACCAATTAGCAATTCTTTCCCAGTCATTTTTCACATACACTGTCACTCATTACTATTTTGTTTCCCTAACTTGATCGACTTGAATTTTATTTTCAAACCATAAAACTACAATTTCTATCCATTTAGAGAAAAAATTCTTTAGGCTTGAACTACGGAGTACGAACATTTTCATTTTATGTCGTGTCCGCATCGAATTTATCTTCGACACTAATACACAATAAACACTCATAAACTATGTATTAGACTTACTATCGCTCGTGTCCCGTCTGTTTGGTCGTAATTCTCAACAGTTAATGTTGTTAAATGTATGTTTAGCATTAAAAGCATTTTACTCCATTGTACTTTAATATTTTATTTAATCACCTCCTTGTACTAGTTGTTTGTTTAATTAACCCTCCGTACTCGTTATTTTTTTGTCTAATTACTTCATGTCATAATGAAAAATTTACATGACATGCCACATCATCGGTTGTTGGCATGTTGTTGTGCCGCACTCTATGTCGGTACATGTGATGATGTGATACATGATACGTCATCATTTTATCGTAAAATGATGATATAGAACGTGCTACATCATCAAACCAAGTCACGTGATATGGTGATGTGACACTTACCATATGACGTTTTAGTATTGATGTGATTTTTTTGGATGAAAATTGAGTGATGTTGTCGTTTAGTTATCGTAGGAAATTGAAATCCTTATACTAAATGGACCATTTTTTTATAGTTATTTTACATGGTCGGGTGGAAGATTAACTTCATGATTCTTTTTTAAAGGAAGTTAGGAAATAGGTGTTCTATCCTATGCTTTTATTTATTTTTGCTATTTTGGTGAAAAGATGAAAAGAAGATGAAATAAATGATGATTTAATTGATAATATTTGGAGTCATTTTCTTCCCAAAATAATAGAGGAAGAAAAAAAAGTACTACTAGTACTTGGATATACTTGTTAGGAGGAGACAGCTAAGAAAGTGAAGTGACAGCTGGAGCAACGGATGCGTATGTGTGTTGATGGGTCGCGCGTAAGTATTCACTAGATTCGGTTTGGTTTGAAACCGACGGCTCAGATCCTGAACAGCTGTAAGGTCCGCACTCAGGGACGGGAAGTGCTTCTTTGCCGACAGTGACGTGGAAATTGAAGAATATTATATAGTCGGATGGGCCTACGTGGGTCGTGGGCTCTCAAGTCGGTCAGATTTTATACTGCTTTTGTACTGCTGTTTCATTCTCTTTCATGAACCCACTTAATTAGCCAAACTCAACCCGACTCGGAAAGATAGGTAGGGCTGGATATTGATTGATATTCAAATAAATCAATCTGCGAAATCAAATAGAGGGGTCGGTTTATTTTGTATCCGCATAAAACCGACCCTACCCGCATTACTTAATTCATCAGAATCAGCACCAGATCTCCAATACCTATGCATGTTTTAGACTTCCTTGGTGTGCTTTAGGCGACTAGTAGGGAAGATAGATAATACTCCACTTTATAATAATTACCTCAAAACTCGATTCCTTTTAGTTAACGTTTTTAGAGGAAATAGAATGAACAAATTAGTTATCTATTTTCAATTTTTAAGATGATTAATAATAATTGTTTACGTTATTATCCCTAAATACCCTCAATTACTCTATAATTTGTATAAAAAAAACGTTAAAATTTGATTGGCTGAAAATTTAAAATATATTGTTGGCATACTTTAGATAATCACTTTCATAATTGACAAATATAATAATATTTGAAAAATAATGCTTGAGATACTAAGCATTTTACTAATAAAGTTGTAGTACTACTAATTGACGTGTCAAAATATGATTGAAGTTTATCCCTTCCTAATTAGGTTGTATTATTATTTTTATGTAAATAAATAACCAACAAATAAACATGAAGATGACACGTACATTTTTACTATAAAAGTTAGTAAAAGTGTTAGTATTTATGGCACTACTCTTTATTTAAGAATATAATTGACAAAGAACAATTAATTATTCAAGTTAATTGAATCAAAAATTGTTTAATTGATCTGATGCAAGTAGCAATTGTAATTTTGGTATCCATCAAATTTTGTCGCCTTGCTTAGAATTTTTTGCTAATTAATTTTGTTATTTTATGATTAGTAAAAATTCAAAAGGAGGGCTTTTATACATTCCAGAATTTGAGAAAACAACCTGGAGAATTCAATAAAGAAACCAAGTTATGCAAGGCAGAAACTTCCACAAATGTGAAAGACACCAGAAAATTGGAATTGTTCTTTCTTGAAACAAGTCCGAAACTTAATAAGAGGAACGCTACCCCTCCGAATTTTATGCTTTCTAATGCTCATCTTTTAATGTTCAAAGTTACACCTAAGTCGTTAGTCCGAATTTCAAATGGAATGAGCAATCACAACACAGATAACAAATAAAACCATGACTTCTCAATTATTCTCTGGTATGGAAGAGTCGGGTATCTGCGGTTCTACAACACTAATACGTAATGCGTGCAGTGTTGTTATCATGACTAAATATAAACTACAATGCAGATTTGCAGATTACCGGAAAAGGAAAATAAGCTTAGTAACTATCCTGTCATCCAACTGTAGCAAGTGTAGTGGTCGTTCACAACTCATCGTCATCCTCATCATCCACAGACAAGCCAAGAAGCTTAGCCAGCTCTCCGCTCTCATATGCTTCAACAGTGTCTATGATTAAGACGCAAAACAAGGATGGACTCCCCAATGAGTTTTATTCGACAAAATATTTTGCTTTGACAAGACAGAAAATGAAATGTTCTGCAACATGAAGTAAAACTCACCATCTGAGCCACCGATGTGCTTCCCATTTATGAACACCTGCGGTACTGTACGTCTCCCTACAATTTCACTTACAGCATCCTGAATGTTCTGCCCATCCTCTGTCACATAGATGCCAAAAAACCAACTATTTTAGTCCATACTTCATCACAACCCATCAATGTTCATGCACACAAGATATTTTCAAACTTCTTTAACAAAGAAAAGCTACAGTCCATGTTTATCAACCTTTTTACTAACCCATCTGCTGACCTAGAATGCAGGATTAAGCTGTTGACAAGAGGTAACCAACATGGATCATGCTACTGCTACTAAAAGGTAAAGCTGAGCAGAAAGAGGAGAAAGCATAGGAACTTACCCAGTAGAGTTGGGTAAATGCATATTCCTCTCTTTGAAAATTTTATAACTCCATGTTTTACGTGTTTTTTCATGCAGAAATGAAGAGGTTCTATCTTACAATGCAATTAGAACAATCTGTTGTGCTTTTAAAATTGGTGGTAGCATATGTAAAAACTGACCTCTCTGATCAAGCTCAACGACATGAGGTACCTGCTTCAACTCTTTGAAAACAGCTTTGGCCTTTCGACAGTACCTTCCATATACAAACAAAGAGATGCAAACTATAAATAAAAGAAAAACCACACCTTGCTACGGTTATGAAGATGATGAGCGAAGAATATGTAATGGATTAATGAAATTCCTCTGATAGCTAACATTAGTAAGGATTGTCAATTCTATGAACTATTTGTCCTATCAATTTACTCAACCTCCGAAATAAGTATGAAAAACGCAAGCAACAAAAGATCCAATGTCTGGTTCCAACTCTCAAGAAAGATCAACGAAGGCGGTTAGCAAAAAAGTCGAAGATACATAACTTCTGATAAAGAAGCTCTGGCACATTAATAATGCATATCGAATGAAAGAATATTGAACATGGAAAACTTGACAACAAGCAGCAACCAAACAAGAAAGGCTTCTGCTTCAATGATAAAAATCAAATCAAAGCAAATTTTCGAAGGCAAATCTTAGCAAATGTTTGCCAATTGCAGTGGCGAAGGTTGCATCTGCCAAGAAACTCAAAATCTGATAGCCCAAAAAATTCAGATTTAAAGTGGCAATACCCAAATACTTTTCAAGCTGCTTGGAAATATGATTGTTAGGAATTAAAAAAGAATGAAATCATGCATAAAAGATAAGAAATGACAAGAAGAAACGAATAGAGAAAGGGTATTTGAGAGTGTTACGCTTACGGGCAATAGGACTTTGAGAAGATGAGGATCTGGTGAGAAGAGATTGTTTTCTTCACAAACGCAGCTGCCTTTGACTGAGGACTACCAGCGGCAGCACTAAAACCGCACACAGTCACAACTGCCAGGATTGCAAAAACTCCTACTCTCGCCGCCATTGCCATTCCTACCTTCGCTCCGCCTTCGTATATTTTGTTCTCGACTTAGTGCAGGTGATTTTGCAAAACGGCAAGTCCAAAGGAACCCAGATTCTATATAAGACGTTTTGTTAGAAACAGTAATACGATGCGAGCAAGGCTTTAAAACCAGGACAGAACCGTAAATTAAACCGGTCCAAATTAAAACGAGCAGTTTGAAGGTAAAACTAAAGTCATCGGAGCAAAACTAGACATTGAACTGCTCGAACTTTAAGGTCAATCGTTCAATACTTTAATCGAGTTCTTCCTAATTTTACTATATAAAAATACAAATTTATATCATAAAAATAGGTGAAGAAAAAAACTGGAATTTCTTTTTTTTTATAGATTGAATTGGTTCAACCGGTCATATTGACTGGCTTTGACAAATGCATCAATAATTCTCAACTTTAAATACAACTCTATTAATTTTAATTTATTTATTTAGATTGTTTTGAAATATTCTAAATTTTATATATTTTTAAGAGTAATTTTTACTTGAACATTTAAACTATTTTCTATTTTAGAAAAATAAATTAATTTAGTAGTATGACTTAAAAAAGAATTAATAACTAATATGATCTAACCATAAATTAAACCGGTCCAGACCACATCGAACGGGATATGACAAGAAATGAACTAGGAGTATGAAATGACTAATAGCTATATTACTATTAGTTAGTTATAGATGTCCCTGGAGGAAATGTTATAAACAATTGCACGCGACGGTACTAGCAGTACTCTACTAATGAAGTCGATTTAATAAATGCCCAAAGTCAAATTGGTAGGTAGCTTGAGAATAATAATTACAATTCCTTAGGGTTAGAGACCAAATCACCAAGGAAGAATCAACAACCAAAACTATTTCCAAACACCTAACCTACTACTCACCACTAACCATCAAGGATTGATATGGCACTCTCCTAATCTCCACAAATGAGGAATACTCCTTGCTCATGGGCTGTTTCCAGGGTTCACCATCCATCTGCATGTACGCATCTTTCCATTCCCCGCCCCTTATTTCTAGTCGAATCGCTGCAGCCTGAAAAAATCAACAAAACCAATGAACACAAAGCCGTAGTAGCATTTCATCACACAATTCAACCAATTCCAACAGCACATTCATTTCAATCTCTTTTCCAAGTCGTTAACAACTTGGTTACAAAGACTACAATCCCGGGAGCGCAAACTCACACTAACTAAGAATATCATTCTGATGGCGTTGAAATTTGTTGTGAACAAGGATTTAGCATTACATTTGACGTTTATGTATTAGGTTAAGAGCAAATTCTATATAGGATAACAGATAACTTGCAAACACATTTTAAGTAACTAAATCTTTGGTTTTGGTCTTGGACCGGCTTGTGGTCCCTTTTTATGGCTGGTTTTTTTCTAGGTCGGTCTTAATTTTGGTTTCGGTTCAGTGCACTTCTTGTGTAGCTGCCCTTAATAAAATCTATCAGCTTATCGGGAAAAAAAGTAACTAAATCTTTTCTGTGGTTAACTTAAAATGAATCAGACCCAACTGTTGAACCAGCAGCTCAGTCCCTTACTGAGAGACTAAGATCAACATTTGACATGGGTCTAACATATGTGATCCTTACCCAACTGTTGAACCAATGACTCTGTCCCCTAGTTAAGTCAACAAGTTTGCTCCAACATTTTTAGCTTTTGAATGAAATCCACAAATGAGCTAGTCACTGTAGAATATTATGGTTCTATGACTCCACAACCTTTGTATACCCCTTTGGTTGTGAAGTCATACAGCACAAGTATCAGAATGACAGCAGTACCTGTGCTATATGTTTGGCAGAGATGAGTTCAACCATAACAAATGATGCATGCCATCCTTGCTTCAACCCAAATATTTCAAGCAGCCCATCGTCAAACTGTGCTTGCACAAAACCTCTCTGGAAAAGGAAATTAGGAAAATTATCCTTGGAATCAGAAAAATGTCTAAACATGTAAATTTCAAGCAGACTCTATAAGTTTAAATTAATTGCAAAGCATTGAATAATGACTTTGACAGAAACATAACATAGAACCCAGTTGACTATTCTGACTATTCAACAGAGCATGATACCTTTTCCAAATAATCTGGTTTTGGATAACCCCAAGGATTTCTTCCACTTCCATAGTTGTGAAGATTTAATGCAACTATTGCCCTAACACTGGAAGGAGGAGCATAAAATCAATACTCATCAAAACTAAAAACAGGAAACACAACAGGCGAAGGGATAAAAACAAAAAAAAATCAAGACAGGTTTATCAGTTCTTGATGATCGCAAATTAACAAATGAGTTCTCATATCTTGAAAGATGTATAACTTAGTTACCCACGTATGAAAACAATTATAAGTTAATCCTTTGACCTAATTTTGGACCATATTAAACAAAAATACACCACACATTCACAAGCTTTCATGCCAAGAGAGGTATCAAAATAGTGAAACAGAAAAGTCATTCTTGTTACACCATGATTAACATTAATCGAAGAAAAAAAATTTATGTTGGCAAATTAAAAGGGCTAAAATAAAGTTCTATTAAAAGTCAAGGACCAAACTATAACTAGCCAAAAAAAAGTAATAAAAGAAGGTGATGGATCAACGCTTTTGACGCTAGACTAAATTCAGCGACATTGTTTTATGGAAGAAAAAAAAAAGTATATGCAGGTTAAAACATAACTGCACAGAAACAGAATAATCCAAGTGTCTTGTAGGTTAAAATATCTAAATACTAAGCATCAACATGTAAGGATGAATATTGCAGTTAGATAAAACATCACTGCTGAACATATGCCATTGCTGACATCAGTTTGTTCTCCAATGGTAAATGGCACTAAAAAAACACTTACCTTTTAGGAACAGGAATTAGCTCCCACTCTGAGCAATTAACCTTTTTAACATGCATCCTGAGGATATTCTTGAGAGCCCTACAACCAGAATTTTTTTTATCAGCTAACTAACAAAATGGTAGCTTCACCAGAAAACCCTTTTTTACCCCTTTTTCCGGAAAGTTACACTTACAGGACGAGGTACTAAATGGTAACTTCAAAAAAGTGTACTGGGAATAATCATTGCCTTTGTCATAAAACCATACAGTACATGCAACAACAAATACAAATTTAAACCTATACAACCAATAAAGGCTAGCGCATAAATAGCGAAGCAGCATAAATAAAGGTTCAACCAACACTCAGAAAGAGGTGATGCAAAAGCTCAGAATTGACTCCACTAGATTAATGTTGCAAAGATTGAGTGAGACATATACAGTTCTATTTGTAGTGAATATCTTCATTTAAGTATCACCTCCATGGTCCACAAGGATCAACTAGATTTTCAAAGACAATATTTATGCTTGAATGTTGAAACTACTATATTCAAAACCGAGGGAAAACTATGTTCGGAAACTTCACAATGACAAAATTAGTTTATTCCTCACGTACCCCCTTTGCCCAGCTGCATAAATATCAAATCACATAAAAACCATTTCAGTTCACAGGCACACACACGCATCTAACCTCAAACTAGGATCACTTATACAAGGTGTGAGGAACCATCCCTGAGTGCAACTGTAACCAGAGTAGATTATCTGCAAGTGAGAGTAAGAGAAATTTTACAATATACTATTATATGGCAAAAAATTAATGGACTCCTGGCTGGAAAACAGGAGGGAAGAGTATCAAATCAAACATGCTTGTCAGCAAGCCAGAGAAACAGAAATAGATATCGCGTATATGCACATTCATAGTTTATCTTGTTGAACATTGGAAGTGACAATAAACAAATCTAGCAATCACAACTGTACTAGCAATTTAATAATATGAAACACCCAATAAAAAGCAATGTCTTAAGACCTTTGTCCACCGAACCTTCTGAAATAGTACTAATTAGAATGTTTCAGGGGAAGGAATACAAATGTAGACTTAGGATTCTTTAACATTTTACTCTTTTACAATAAAATGACCTAGAATATCACAGCTTCACCTAAACTCATAAATTATAAAAGATTTTCTCAATCTCTTCCAATGGTAGTACCATTGTCTTTTACTAGTCTGGATAGCACAAGAAAGCCATTCCCTTATTGGCAGTATATGTAAAATTTCAGCAAGCATTCACATACATAAAGCTGATTAACAGTGTCAAGCAAAGAACTACAGGCAACTTGAAAGATGGTAGACTGATTCAATCAAAACTGATTTCCAGGAGAGATAAGGCAATGAACTCATATTTAAGCTCGGAAACATATCCATCCAAACCTTATTTGCAATAGGACCTTGAGCAAGGTAGGGTTTTTCATTACGTAAATGGTGGAAACCATAAGCTACCTGAGCATCCATTCCTGTATTACGGACAGTAAAATTAAAATTAAAAGCTTCCTAACAAAAAATACAGGTTCAGCATGATAAAGAAAAGAAAAAGGCTCATCATATATCAATATTTCATCCACAACTTATCAACTTTTGGCAATATAACTTATAAACCCTTTTTATCCCTCCTTTAGTCTACAACAAGATAGGATTTGTGTTGACCTAAAGGGCGTAACAAGGTTCTTATACAAAACTGCATAGCTGGGATGAGGTTTCAATTCCTTGTGTTAAGCTTTCATCCTATCTGTGAATTCTCACAGCAGAAAAAACCAATGGGATACTGAGACAATGCCCCAAAGAACTATGGCGGCAATGAGCTAAACAAGAAAGGCGGCAAATTGATCAATGCAATTAAATGAGGGATTTCAAGGGCCCATTTCTTTGGCAAAGAACACAAGAAATCTGATACATCTGATGCGGACACATCAACCAGAAAATTAGTTGTTTTCCTCTTCTTTCTTATTTTTTTATTTGTTTTCCATTATAGCTCATCAGGAAGCCCACTGGTCCATGCTCTTCCAAAGGGGACCAGTGCTCCTGAATCTCCTCTCATCCATGCTATAAGCAGCATTGGATCCAGGTCACCAAAAGGATATAAGACTTGAGAAGCTGAAACAGTTCACATAGAAAAAAAATTACTTCGCAAGGATTATCCTCCTGGTTGATACCAAACAAGCTGGCATCCGCATAGTAACAACTTATTTGCATTAAAATATGCTCTCTTTGGTTCTTAAGTTCAAACACTCATTTTATGATTTATAAGTCCAAAAACTTCAACGAATACATGGATTTAAAGCTAACTAACTGACATCCACATAGAAACAAACCACTTGGAATGAATATTCGGTTCTGAAATTCAAACACATCAAAATAATATAAAATTGAGAAGTTCATACTCAGAATAGTATTATGAGAAAACCAAGCCCTCAGCTAATGTGATATGTGAAAAAACTATATCCACTATGTTTTTCAAGTCATGCGGGCGTACCTATGCTAATAAGTCCAAAAACTTCAAAGAATACATGGATTTAAAGCTAAACTAACTAAAATAATATAAAATTGAGAAGTTCATACTCAGAATAGTATTATGATAAAACCTAAGCCCTCAACCAATGTGATATGTGAAAAAACTATATCCACAATGTTTTTCAAGTCATGTCAGCATACCTATGCTAAAGTAATTATAAAACACTCCCTCATAGGAATTGGTTTTCTCAGGCAACTTTCCTTCAACTGCCAAACCCTGCAGGCAGAAGAAATTTTCAACCATTTAGATACTAAATTCTGTATAACAAGATCAAAATATCAACATCATGACATGCACTGTCAAACAAACTTAATGAGAAGAAAAATCTTCATATATTACAAATAATGACCCCTGTATAATAATGTCTTTATCCATGGAGTTACAGACCTCCCACAATTTCCACCGTATATTTACCCAAAACAGAGAGGTGATGGGAGTTGAGAGAAAGTAGATCCATTTTTATTGCAGATAACTAAAATTGTCCAAAAGAAATCACCAACATTAGCAGGAAAGGTATTGGATAGAGTATCCCTAATTATGACTAATTCAGACCAGTGAAGCTCGTTAAATGTAGAAAATGCTTGAAGCTCATAATCTTAGTTTGATACAATAACTTAACATTAACAATGAACCTAGATGCTGGAATAGCTGCTGAACAACTAGAAGAGTAAACTTCAAAGTAGAAAGATCAACAACCTGGTCAACAGGAATCTCATCCGTACACTTCAGAGAATGGGGTGGGTCAACCACCTCTCCACTTGGCATTGTCACCCTAACATGCCAACTGCATAGTTTCACAAAAATAATAATAATTACATGCCAGTTGCATGAACAAAATTAACTTCGAAATAACTGATAGGTTAAAATAAAGGCAATAAATGAATTGCCAGAGCAAATGGTAAAATGCGGACCATCAAATGGAAGACTACTGTTGATGCAGAAAACAACTGGATAAGATATGGGGTGTTTCATTCTCAGTAGAATCTCAAGAACTTCTATGATATCAAGATTTACTGAAAAAATCTAGGTCTAGGTTCCTATGTTATATTAATAAATTGATGTCATAGTAGCATTTGCTAATTAGTCTTGGTGGTTTTTCAAAAATTAATCAGTCTCGCTGGGTTTTCCTCATTTATGCAGAAGACAATTCTTGTTGTTTTACAAGCCAAGGTCCACGTTGAAATGGAATTTCTATCTACTTGTTGCTTAAGGGTTAGTATCAGTGCAGAAATAACCATGCTAGTAAAGCTTTATTGGAAGCATCAGTCAACTAGTTTTCTTTGGAGTTTCTTGATGCAACTCTGTCATAGGCTTTTTGCTTTATGGCTCATGGGCAAGATGTCCAAAAATTCTGGGTGGTGCAACATCTAGATTCATTATCCCCAACTCATTGCTCTTCCATTAACCATGATTTTCATTCACATGTACAACCACAGTCCCTAGAACAACCATATTTTTCTTTAATTTCCACACCTTAATTCAGCCTCAACCTCTACCTAAAGCCCCAAAAAATCCATAGCCTAGATCCTGTCTCACCTCTCAGCCATGATAGTAGCCAAGTGCAAGAAAATTCATATTTTCTAGGACAGATTGATTGCACAAAACAATAGAGGTCAAGAAGTATAACTACTAGCTATCCATCTCTAGGCGCAGAATTCTATCTGGATATTCTTCAAGGAGATAAAAGTATACAAAAACATTGTACCTTTTGAACAAAAAATTAGTAGCCAATGGACTATCAAGAATTGTTAGTGGACAAGGAGAATAAATGAACAACAGTAACGTCTTCCTTTTGGCAACACAATAGCAGATATAACATACCAAGAGAGCACTCACCTATCCAGGCGGCAAACAGGACTTGTAATAGCTCTGAGAAGAATTCTTTTGGAAGCTAATTTCCAGGCAAAAGGAAATGAACCACCCTGCACAAAGCATTTGAGAAACCAATAGTGACAAAGCAAGACCCCAAAAAATAAAAAAGAAGTTCACTAAACTGAAATACATAGAGTAAGTAAAAGAGAAAAAGCTTACCCAACCAAAACTCCTGGAAAGGTCATTACCAGTGCCAAGAGGAATGATTGCAACAGGAGGAACAGGCTCCCTACTCTCTTTGTATAGTTCTGTGAGACTTCCTAGTACCCAACCAACAGTACCATCACCTCCTCCAACCTGCACCCAATTCAATAATTGTTCAAGAACTCAGGAAATGGATTGAGAGGGATGAGGCAAAAGGTTTTTAGGCACACCAGAATTCTCAGTTTTTCACGAATCTCTTTGGCACAAAAATCGCCAAGGGAAGCCAAGTTCTCTAAGCAGCGCAAACCATACTGAACAAACTCATGAGGCTTCACGTCTGATAGATCGAAAACCTGCATCAAAAGCAGCCATTTTGTCAATTCACAAGGTAGGTGGCGTTAATTTTAAGTGCGAGTGGAGGTGATGATTTCATTCTAGTTGAGGACGTCATTGTTTATTATGATTATAAATATGAGAGACCTGCTCTTCACTCATCAACTGCTGGAGGCGTATCTTGAGTTCGGGTCCGTGTCTACCACCGCTGCGTGAATTGACGAAGACGATCAAAGGGCCTTCGGGAGTTTCTTCGCGGGCGGAGGGGGCGGTTTGGCCGGAGGCGGCGGAAGGGTCCTTAGACTTGATGGCGAGGCAGATAGCTTGGCGAAGATACTTAGGGATCAAAACCTTCCTCCTCAAGTCCTCCTTGTGGATGCGTACCCCTGACAAGCCGCATCCCCTGATAGACTCGATCACCGAGGACCGAGTTGCAACAATCCGGGCAGTGGAATCGTCGGTTGTTGACTCCACCTCCGCCGTCGTCGCGGACGGCGAATTCATCCTTTTTTTCTAACCCAAGATTTCAGAAATTCCAAACTTCGAAAGAGAGGAAGAGGGAAAGAGATGTTTCAACGTTGTGCTGATCAAAATTGAAAAAGGATTCTTAGTAATAATTTATTACTGACAAAAACGACAGATGATGATAGCTTTCTTTTTTTGTTCTTTTCTTTTTTGTTAACGGTATCTTCGTTTCTTTCTTTTTTCCCTTCTTTCCCTCTCTTTATTCGTAGAAGAAGAATAATTATGTTCTCTGTGGAAAAATAAAAATATTTCTATTTTTGTATAGTCGGACGTGAGATTTGAATCTGAATTTGAGTTTCTAATAGTATTTCTATTATTACTTCTATTATTACAGTTCTGCTGTTTTAAAAATAAAAACAATGATAATTCTATTCTTCCCACACAAAAATGAATAATAATAATAGCAATAACAAATTAATAAATAATAACAATGCCGTGTGTGACAATTTATTCCAAAGGAAAAAAAAGTACTAAAGAAAAGAAATGGGTTCCACCAATGGAAAAATTATAAAGTGCTATTAGTATTAATTTAAATGCACGCCTAATTGAAATAATAACGACAATCACGCTAAGCTTTCTCCTTTTCTTATTGATATAAATGAAAATATATTCTCATCGGGTGTATTGTATAATTACTCCGGAGAATAGTTACGGGATGGACAAACTACAGACAGAGTGATGGGGCGGACGGAGGAGCAGAGGAGGACAGACAGGACAGTTAGCGGTTAAGTGTAAGTAATAAATGATTAATGAAATGGTACTCGTACTGTAGCCGGGTTGGTTGGTATTTAAGCCCACGGGCCTGCATCTGCTAACCACCAGCTGGAGGTTTAAATTGGTTATTTATGGATTCAACTACCAGTAGTACTCCCTCCGAATTTTATTAACTGTCGCTTTTCTATGGATTCTTACTGTTCATAATATTTGTCATTTTATCTTTTTCGAAGCATATATTTTGTGGAAATACAATTATTTTTTTATGCACCAACCCAATTTGATGATGGTGTGGTAATTTGAGTTGAAATTATAAATAAAAATAAAAATAAAAAAATAAGATAAAAATCATTATTTTAAATTTATTAATATTATTTTAAAATGACAGTTAAAAAGTTTCGGAGGGTATTAATTTAGTGGGAAAGTTAATTTCCAAATTCTGTCTACCATCTTTTTCTGAGTTTTAATACTACTTAAAGTATATGCTTTTGAATAGTTTAAGAATTCAGTTCATGATTTAAGTCTACCATTTGGTCGCTGTCGGTTGCAACACACCACACGATGACGATGCAGCAGTATGGAGATAATATTCACTCCATGGTCGCTCGCGCGGGTGTCTGTCTCCCTCTGCATAGAAATTACCTTTACTTTTTTTTTTTGAAGAGAATAAAAAAAGGTAGCGCCTGTATCAATTTGCCATAACTAAAAAAGGCAACCATATTATCCATACAAATCTAATCAACTAAGATTTTCCCTCCACATTAAGTAATTGCAACGTTTATTACCACTTGGAATTTCACAAGACATAGCAGCTCTCTCTACAATTACATTACCATCGATGTCAATTCTGTATGAAACGACAATTCCTTCCAAAATCAGGTGATATGTTACATCGGGTGAAGGTGTAGAAGCATCATCATCATTTTCATGGCCGGCATGTCCTCCGTCTGCAATCCCTGCAGTGTATGGTTCTTCACCATTTCCCGTCTTTATAAGGGCGTCATGAGGCTGATTTCGTTGAGAAACTGATCGAATGTCCCAGGAAAGCACCTGCTTGATCAAGCACTGGAGTTCACTGGGTGATGCATACAGTGACTTCTTTTTCTACAACAAAACAAATGCAGGGTCATTCACAGGAGGGTGTAACCAAAAACGATAAAGCAAGCTCCAATTCTGATGTAGTAACTACCAGTACATGACACGTGATTCATTCATAAAGACAATGCAACAGACATAGCGACCAAATGTCTTCCTAACGCAAATTTGAGTGTTTTCTCCAGGAACCAATAAGTAGAAATCTTAACAGTTGATAAACCTAACCATGGTTGAATGGAATATAGGTTCAAATCAAGGACAGATAAACCAACAAAATTCCTAAGCAAGCAAGGAATGCCTGAAGAGAAATTACTCGAGGATGCCAACTTCGAGGTTCTTCTATTTTTTTTTTCTTCCTTTTTTACCTGTTTTCTATAGGTTAACGCTTAATACATCAGAGAAGTGTCAACCGCATTTATCCACTTTCTTACAAGGCAAGCAAACGAAGTCAACTCGTAAGGAGTAAATTATAGACACTAGTCTCCTCCTTCACCCTACCCTCACCACTCAAAAACACATGCAATCATCCAATAAGAATAAAGCTTGGCATCTTGGACGAATAGAAGAGCACTTACCACTGTTTCCCATAAATCTGAAAGGGAAGATAAAAAGCCTTCAGAAAAACTAACAGAAGCTACTGCTAACGTATTCTCCACCTGAACAAAACATTAGGAACCCATTAAAGTACTGTGAGGGAGTAAGAAACAACCTATAGATATGCCAAGACTTAATGAAAATAGTCCCTCTAGCATATGGACACGGAACACTACTTTGCATTGTAGAAATAAATGCTACCAATTGCTTCTTACTAGATGAGAGTTAATTTATCTCTTAGACAGGAATGCTATCTTTTAATTTACAGCTTGATTGCAAAGCCCACAACTTTCTTAAATGGTATCTTACAAAAGGAAAGAAAGTCTTGACAAACTGGTATCTTAAGAAGAAAAATGAGAAGTCTCATATAGAGCAGGAGTATTACCATTAACCACTCTGGCACAGCTGCTTCTTGGATGCTGTCACAGTACGGTAGATAAGGTTTGATGTCAAGTATTGGCTGTTGATAACATTCAAATAATAAGCACAACCAGAAATCATTAAAACCACATACATGGATTTTACTTAGAGCAAATGTCACCAGATAGAATGGAAAACGTACTGTTCCATCGACCAGGTCCACGCCAGAGAGTAAAACCATATTTCCTCTGACTGCTTCAACCTAGAACACAAAGTGGATGTCTATAAACCAATGGGTGAATGCATTAACCACATTTAAGTTTTTCTTACAAGTTTCTAAGTTTCAAATAGGGAAAGAATCATCTTTTCATACAAGTTTTTAATGTACAATTATGCATCTTTCACTTTTTGAAAAGAGAAGAATCACTGGACTTATTGTTTTATCACTCAAAGGATACCAAATCATTGTAGTCATTCAGAAGTTGACATTTCCGTCTCCTCATGACACTATATCAACATCAATTCATAAAACACTAGTTTTAAAATTATTATTTCTTCTGCCTTATTGCATCGGCATAAACTATACAACAATGAACCTAAAAGAAGTTTTTCTACCTTAGCAACGGTTAGCCCAATAGGACAAGGGCGGTGCGGAGATCTTGTAGCAAAGACTCCTAGTCTTTTGCCTTTCAGTCTTGGTACCCTGACCTATCAGTTCAGTGAAGCTTTTGTAGAAAAATTCATATAAGAAACAACTTTTAATAGAACCCAACCTAAAGATTATATATAGAAGTGTCGCGCACCTTTGCCTTGAACTTCGATCTAGAAGATGGCTTCCATAACTTCTCTAAATCTGTGTTTAGATGAAATACAAATATAATCCAGCAATGAGAATATTCAGCAAGACCATCAAGGGAGGCAGGAGGAACCCGAGCTGAATCAAAGACTAAGCATGCCCTTGCAAGAGGTACAAGCAAGGGTTGCCTTGGAGTCCCGTTTCTGCATGGATACGAAATTGAATATCACCTATGGAACATCAACCAACATCCATATATACACGTGCCGAAATCAACATTCATATGTTCATTTTTCACTTCTAACTAGCATTTTTACACCATCAAGTTCATAATTTTCCAAGCATACATCTGGTTTATCACATTAAAAGGCCCTATTCACCAATAAGCCACACTGTCCCTCTTTCCAGAGTTATGGTTAAGTTCTGCATTCATATACTTTCTACATTTTTAAGGACATGTAATGTTGAGAAAAGAGAATTCTCTCGAAAATAGTGAGCATTCTTATGTCCTTGCTAGTTTCCTGCTTGTTGATGAACAGTAGGTTATATGTGCAGGGCTGTTATTGATGAAACATTTTTACCAAGAAACAAAATATGATAACGAGTCTAAGCAGTTCATATGTTCCAACTTCCAATGAAATTAGGATACATTACTTTAACATCATCACATTGACAGGTTTCGGTTCTTCTACCGTGCTAAAATAGTTCAGGAAGAAACAAAAACCTTACCAACAATCTACAACTCAGATTACAGCTTAGTATATATGTGCATTCTAAATTACCTGGTGGAGAAGCAGGACTGCACTACTCCAATAGCCCTCATAGGAAAAGAAGTCTGCTCCAAGCTCTCAGAATTGGGATGTGCCAACGCGTTCCTCAATTCCTACAATCATGAATGAAATTCAATCAAACAAAAGAAAATAATATACAGTGTGAAAAAAAGGAAGGGCTTAACAGAAAGAAGAAAAAGAAACCTGTTGGGTATTGATTCGACCACGCCTCTCAGCAGCGCATTTTTGCAAAGAGGCATTAAGATGAAGTTCAAGCTGCTGAATCTTTGAACCCAACTCTCTAGATTTCTTTCTACAAACATAAACTTAAAGAAACAAACAATTATAAGGTGAGGCTCAACACATACACGTAGCGCTCAACCAATTACAAAAAAAAAGATTAGAGCAAGAGAGAATACGAGAGATGACTGTAGAGGCAGAAAGGGCGGCCAGTGCTACTGCTATGATGGGTGGGAACCATTTTGAGTACACGTTGTGACCCATATTCTGTGTTGTTTTCCTCGTTCAATCTACGGCTCTGATGGCTCAACTATGTCTACAAGAGTCTGGCGTCGACGTAGGGGCGGCCATTCTCAAGCTGTGTTCCTTCCGTTCAGACCTTATTACTATTATCAGGTCATTAGCATCACCGGTAACAACATGATAAATAGGTCCTCCATAATTTTTTTTATTCAACTCCTATAATTATTTTTTCATTCAAAAACACCCTCTGTTAAATTTTTCATCCTAAACATTCACAAATTTACTATGATCGTATTTTTTTACTCATTTATTTGTTTAAATGAGAAAAATAGAAAAATAATTTTTTAAAATTAAAAAAATCAGGATAAAAAAACAAAAAAAAAAACTCAAAAGTAAAATTTTAAAGTGATAAATATTATAAAAAAATTTTAAAAATATAAAAAATATGAAATCAACAGCAATGCTTTATTTTTTTATTGTTTTTTATTTTTCAACAAAATTGCTACTTTTTATA
>NBIL01131236.1:0-24375 GCA_002752925.1 Viola pubescens var. scabriuscula | reverse complement strand
ATCCATCGTCACATTCCGTTGGAGCACCACCCAATCATGGGGCTCCACCTGGTCATTCCTCTTCTCCGCCATATCCATCTACATCCTCGCCGCCACCACCCTCCACCTCCTCCTCTCCCTCCTCCTCCGCCGCAACCGTCGCATCCCGCTTGGCCCAATCCCCGCCATCCACAGCCTCACAATGGCACTACTCTCCGCCGTCATCTTCATCGGCATCCTCCTCTCCGCCGCCGCCGAAATACGCGACACCCGCTGGCTCTGGCGGCGCACTAAAACCACCACAGCATTTCAGTGGCTCCTTTGCTTCCCCATCGGCACGCGCCCATCTGGGCGCGTGTTCTTCTGGTCGTACATCTTCTACCTCACGCGCTTCCTCCACCTGTTCCGTACATTCTTCGCAATCCTAAAATATCGGAAACTGACGTCATTCACCCTTTTCAACCAATCCATCATGATATTTATGTCGTTCCTCTGGCTTGAATTCTCCCAATCGTTTCAGATCATCGCCATACTTTTAGCGACACTGCTCTACTCCGTCGTTTACGGGTACCGATTTTGGGCGGCGGTTGGGCTGCCGAGCGCGCGCTTTCCATTTGTGGCGAATTGTCAGGTCGTGTTACTGGCTTGCAACTTGGTCTGTCATTTTGGTGTGATTTTGCTGCACTTTTGGAAAGGTGGGTGTAACGGAATTGGAGCTTGGAGTCTTAATTCTGTGTTGAATGCGATGATTTTGTTGCTGGTTTTGAAGTTCTATTATGCGAAGTTTGATTTGGGGAAGAAGAAAGTGGGCCAACGCGCCGCCTCCGCGAGTGGATGTGAGGAGGGTTCTTCCACGAATTTGGGGTCTGGGTCTGGGATTGAAATAAAAGAAGGAAAAGACAGCTGATGACAATTAGTTTTTTTATTTTATTTTTATATATATAAGTTTTTTATTACAATTAGATGGTGATTTTTAATAGGATTTAATTTAATTTACTAGTTTTAAGCTTTTTCTTTTTACTAATTGTTTTCTGATTTTAGTCAGGGAGAACAATTGTTTGTTTTGTTGTGGAAAGATAGAAAAAATGCACCCAAAGATCCTTAAAGTTATTATTTTTATTTTAGTTAATTTCTAGAAAAAAAATTAGTTCAATCCGGTTTCAGATTAATCCTCACCGTTAGAAAAATAAGTAACGGAGACAAACGTCAGTTAAATTTTATTATTTTATTATTTTTTTTATAAAATAATACCCATGTGGGCTCCACATATTCAGACTATTAATTAAAAAAATTAACAAAAGAATTTTCAAATTTTAAAAATTAAAAATTAAAAGAGAGGCACAAATTTTTTTTTTGGGATTAACTAAAATAAAAATAATAACCTTAGATACCTCGAGTACACAAATATAAGACTTTTTTTTTTGTGTAAAAATAAAATAAGTGTTCAGAATAATATCAACAACACACTCTAATGATTTATGAGGAGTGATAAATTTAATATCCCATGATAACGATTTAAAATATGATACAAAAATATAAGTATAGTATATTATAATATAAAGTTTATAGATAATAATAAAGTTTAAAAAGACGGTAAGCATTGAGACATTTTGATAATTTCAAAATATTTTAAGCTGACTTGAATGAGAAATTATTTGTATTCGAGTCTGTATACAATGGATTTGATCTATAAGGATTAAATTAATGCCTTGAGGTTCCAAAAAGAAAGAAAAGAAAATATCCTTTGGGATTGGAAACTTCCACTTGAAAAATTACGGTTTGTGGAATTGGGTTCACATTGTTCCTTGTGTGGACCAAGTTTCTTATTGCAAGAGGAGGAATTGGGGAGCAGAGACCATGCCACCAGAACAATGTGTATACTACTCTTTCTTTTTATACAGAAGATTAATTTCTTTCGAATACTATAATTTTTTTTTTAAAAAATGATTCTTTGAATATAATTTTTGATCTATTTTTAAGATTCGAACTCGAGTTTTGATTAAAAATAACTAATGTTGGTTGTTCTGTTGATAAGTGTGTGTTTTCTTTATGAGGTAGGTTATGAGTTCAATCCATAAGAACTAAATTTAAACATTTTAAATCTCTCTTCGTAATTAAAAGAATAATCACTCCATATACTCAAAACCGAACCAATTGCGTTTACTTAAAAGATGAGAATATCGAACTAATAATATTTTTGAATCTCTTAAAACCTGGCCAAAAAAACTTCCTTAATACTACTATTTTAATTTCTAGCCACATTAAGTTAAGTCGTTGAACCTTTCTCGCGTGAGCCCCTTTCTTTAAACTGAATTTCTTCATTAAGTTAAGTTTCTAAATTAATTTTTTAGCCAAATTTGGCAGGGAGTCAATGCTTTAGTTGAATTAATTAATGCATAATTATCCCTTTAAACTTTTGATATATACACTTAAACTTAGAGTACTTTTCAAAGTATACACAGGATTTTATTGAAAAAATTCTGATGCAAAACACGCGTAAGACATCAGCATGTTAATATTAAATTATGTCACTTTTGAAAAATATATAGGTTTTATCTTTCTCCCTGTTCATTTTAAAGCTAACAATAACTTTACATAGTGTTAAAATTGAGTATGCACTCTATTATCAATCAAGGATGAAATAAACTATTCCGAATAACCATCCTTTTTTAGAAATCGTCAAGATGAAATTAATCTTTTATCCGCGAAAATGTATCGTAAGAATATTATTAGATCCTATAATGGGTCACCGGCGACGTTTGGACTTTGGAGGGAAAGTTCACGGGAAGTGGGAAGGGCTGAATACCCATCTTTAAGAAGAACGTGGATTAGGCCACTTCATTGGCCTAGGAATCCTAATATTATCTTAACTCATTCATTTGTTAGTGTTATTTTTTTAAATGGTAAATATCACTCCCTTCATACACGTTTATTTGACGTTTGAAGGTCTGACGCTATATTTAAGATAACAATTTAAAATTAATTTGTTGCTCAACATTCTTACTACTGGTCTCACCAGCCTCTTTATAAATTCAGATATCAAAACCAAACAAACTCTTTCCGCCCAACTCTATCATTCCAAACAGAATTAACAGGTAACAAAATAAATAATTATTTTTTATTTCAAAACGTCAATTAATTAGGTCAAATATTTTGGCCCAAAACGTCAAGTAATTTGATAAGTAAGAAAGTAATTTATCATTATTATAAAGTATTCTTTCTGGATTTTAATACTTATCGTCGAGGAAAACCAAACAATTTTTAAAATGTGATGATTGGAAGCTTTTTTTTAATTATATTTATCCATAATAAATGTTTGTTTATTCCTACGAAACTTACAATTTCTTAATCCAAACCTCACATTGCGGCCATGACTTGACATAAAAAACAGATAAAAAATTTTAAAAAGATAATTTTTTTATCCACAACGATTTTTAATTCAGACCAACAAAATGGATCTAAAACGACAAGTAAGCTCCATTTAATTGGCCCAACAGCCCATAAGAGGTCGGAGCTCCATTTAAGACCTCCTCCATTAAATTGCACGCGAATTTTTCGAGCCCATATAATAATTCAAAGCCACATTACATCAACCAAAAAAACAAAAAGAAGAGACGACTAACCAAAAAACGTCAAATCCGATCGAACGTTTTTCAAAGGGAAAAAAAACAACTCTTTCTTTTCGAATCCAGATTCCAAATTCCTTGTTCTGGTGGGCCCACACATGGAGAATAATATGAATCACGACAAGTTTATTCTCAACGACAGGTCGTCTGTCTTTGTTTTTCAGTCTTTTACGCTAAATCTACCTCCTCTCCTCCCTCCTTTTTCTCCTGAAAAGATAACAACAACAAGAACAAGAACAACAAAGAGCAACACACCTCCTTCCGCCTCTTGACTCTCTTCTCTCCCATCACCAGGTAATTAATTAAGTTATTATTTATTAATTCTCCTTAAATCTATGATCTTCTCTCTGCATTTATCCTCGATTTTGGTGCCCGTGTTTTTCTTACAATTTTTTTGGATTAAATTTGAAGGTTATTCCACTTGTTTTAAGTTGTTGCGTTGAATGAATTCAATACGAGCTGATATGGAATTGTGTTAGTAGCAGTAGTGGTTTTTTTTATTGATGGAGGAGGTGGGTCTGACAAAGAATGTAAATCTAGACATGGGTGCAGCAGGGAGGGACGAGAGTGTGCTCATTGTTGTTCATTTATTGGGTTTTTAGTAGCGTATGGGGATTTTCTATATTGACTGTGTGTGTAGCATTGAATTTAATGAGGTTGCGGGCGGAAAATTTGTTTCAGATTCTGGGTTTTGGATTTGGTTGCTGCTGACCCTTGATTTTCTCGATTCGGTCCATTTAAGAAAGAACATAGTGTTGCTCTCCTTGCATCTTTTTTAATAATTGGGGTGTTTTTTTTTGTTAAACTACTTGAGGATTTATTACTGCAGATGCGGTGTTGTGGCAGTATAGTTCTGTATTATCTGCCCTGTTACTATCTCTATAAATTTAGGACGATCTCGAATAACTCCTAGGCTACTCGTTTTGCAGTTGTCTTGAGGAAGGAGGGAAGTTGCTTTATCAGATTCTAAAAAGAGATGGATGTTTCCCCACCCCTTAAGATCGATGAGGGGCTTAAACGCCTTCCTTTAACTCCTGTTAGGTTAATAAGGGGTATTATATGTTTGTTGGTGTACATTTCTACAGCTTTTATGATGTTGGTGTATTTTGGGCCTGCTGTTGTTGGCTTGATGCGACTGTTCAGTGTACACTATTGTAGAAAAACAACTGCCTTTCTCTTCAGTATGTGGCTGGCTCTGTGGCCGTTTCTTTTTGAAAAGATAAATGGGACCAAAGTTGTTTTTTCTGGAGATTCTGTTCCACCGAGGGAACGTGTTTTGCTTATTTCCAATCACAGAACTGAGGTTGATTGGATGTATTTGTGGGACCTTGCATTGCGCAAAGGGTGCCTGGGTTCTATCAAGTATATCCTTAAGAGCACTTTGATGAAATTACCTTTATTTGGTTGGGGATTTCATATCTTGGAGTTCATTTCAGTTGAGAGAAAGTGGGAGGTTGATGAACCTGTGATGCGTCAAATGCTTTCAACATTTAAGGATCCCCGAGATCCCTTATGGCTATCCCTTTTCCCTGAAGGGACTGACTTTACGTACTGCCTTTGTTCCCTATGACTTACATTCTTCAATATTTCATGTGCCTACATGCTTACACATATGGTTAAACTAGGAACGCCTTAGACTGAGTAATCCATTGAGTTCTCAGCAGTATAGGACACATACTGCACATAGGGAGTTGACATTTGTATTGGACTTGTAAATAGGCTACTTACAAGATTTATGTTTTTGTTTGAATTTACACAGTGAGCAGAAATGCGAGAAGAGTCAAAAATATGCCGCTGAGGTTGGACTTCCTGTGCTGACGAATGTGCTGCTTCCTAAAACAAGGGGCTTCTGCGTTTGTATGGAAGTTTTACGGGGCTCCTTTGATGCAGGTTTTTTTCTACTGACAGCTCATCCTGTAACATTTTCTTGTGTTTTTATCCAACCACTCAAACATTGACTGCTGGAAATGTGGCATACTGCCAAAAAAATTACATAAATCACAATAGGAGTAATAATAGCAATGGTGATTATCTTAATCTATTGGATGCGTGTCTTCTTCCCATTTCTTCACATTTAACTGAATCTCTTGCTTTGCTATTCAATGAAGAATTTTGTTACTTAAAATGCTTCTCATAACCATGGAGAGACTGTTTTGACAGCCTTATCCTCTGCTTAGTTAGCATCTTCCGTTGATTCAACTGTGATTTTCTTGTTTACTTTATTTCCCAACCTACTTTTTGCACGGAATGCTTTCATAATTACCTAAAAGGTGCTACTATTTCTTTTACGTTTTAATTGTTATTCTGGTGAGGTTCTGAAAATGTGATTTCCCTGTTAGAAGAAGGATTATAGTTTGGTGCTCTATAGCTTTCTTGGTGGTAAAGATTGTAGGAAAATAGTTGATTGCATTAAAGTATTTATTGTTATATTTGAACGAGTGTATCATTGTGATTCATTCGGGGGTCAGGAAAAATCTTTTACTTCTTTCGTTTATTATCTTGATATTGCTCTTTCTGACACATACCCCTGTTATGTGCCACAAAACTGCAGTTTACGACATCACCATTGCTTACAAGCATCAATTGCCTACCTTTCTGGACAATGTATTTGGTCTGGGTCCTTCAGAAGTCCACATGCATGTTAAGCGAATACCGATGAAGGATATCCCCCTATCTGATGATGAAGCAGCCACTTGGTTAATGGATAAATTCGAGTCCAAGGATCAGTTACTCTCTGATTTCAAGTCTCAGGGCCATTTCCCTCATGAAGGAACAGAAAAGGAACTTTCTACTCTGAAATGCCTGGCAAATGTTTTGTCGGTAATTTTCTTGACAGTCATCTTTGCTTATTTCACCATTTTTTCATCCATTTGGTTCAAAGTATATGTAATTTTAGCATGTGCATATCTTGCTTCCGCTACTTACTTCAACATTCGGCCAACACCATCTGTAGCTGTAGGCATTGTTAAAGAAGTGCTTAGTTGGAACAAAAAAGCAAGAAATGAATAGTTTGTTATAGAAGAGAGTCAAAATTATAACATCTCATTGCGAACATGGATACAAAATCTTTCGTTTCAGAGTTTTGTTTTGGATATGTTATTAGGTAGCAAATGCATACATGAGCATAGATACTTGCTGCATCTAGGTTTCTCACCAAAAGTGTTCTGGTGAAGCATCTTACTTGACGCCATGAATGCCAAGGTAAAATGCTTAATGATACTCAATTCTGTAAAGTTCATGGTGTGATTACAGCACGCGACTGCCATTTATGGTTGGAATGTGTTCCTCGAATCTTAGCTCTCTGTGTTTTCTTTTATACTACTAGTTAAAGTGTCATTTTGTGAATTGCGATGCATTCATCTAAAAATGATGCATGAGTCAGATGTTGCTGGACTAGAGTCATACCTAATTAGCTTACTGTCAAAGATCCTTCCTTATCCTTACCTTTGCTTTGCTGTATTGAAGAGTTAAGTAAGCGTATAACAAACATGGGTCCTAGATGCTGAATGCTCAGTACGATCGAAACAGTTACTGTTGATATGTTTTTTAGCAGTTATAGAGATAAACCACCTTGATCTTGTCAACAAAGCAAAGAGAGAAACAAGAGAAAAAGGTAAGTTAGTTGTTCCATGTCATCAGAGTCACTTGATAGAATACATTCATTCACAAGGCCACGATTGCTTTCACAACACTCTCTTTCTTTCGATAGCTTGCTTACACATGAACCAGCTCACCAGTTTGCATTGCATCACTAAAAGCAACCTTTCATCTAATTCCTCTTTTTTTTTCACGAACGTCATCTAAGAAGGAACTTATTCATTCTTAACTCAAGTTTCGAATTTGGGCTTGAAGATTAAGTAAATCATGATGGGAGGGTTATTTCCTTCCAAGGTTTGGCATTTGGCAGTACTCGAATTAAATTAGTCTCTCATATCGAAGGGATAGAGGACACCCGGTCACAGTAAATTAGTCATTCTTGTAAACTAATGCATACGCCTTTTTGGCGGATGCATCAGTTGTTTGTTAGTTGGTTGTTGCAATCAAGCAGACAGTGGACAAACAAACGAACAAAACAGATCGACCAAAGAAAAAACAAGAGAACAA
This sequence comes from Viola pubescens var. scabriuscula, assembly GCA_002752925.1. NCBI lineage: Eukaryota > Viridiplantae > Streptophyta > Magnoliopsida > Malpighiales > Violaceae > Viola > Viola pubescens. The sequence continues at coordinate 16,666 of NBIL01131236.1, read as the reverse complement.
ACAAGAAATGGCAGCTAGAGTTGCATTACAGGAACAGATGGATGGTCAAAATTGGTGTCCTTTTTGTCACATCAAATAATGATTCATCATCAATGTTTGGTTGGTCACTTGATAGCCAACCTTTTTTTCTACATTTTCCCTCCGTGGAACCGACCAATTAGCCGACTTCTCATACGGTTCAACAAAACAACCCAAAATTTATTGTCTCAACAATGACAGCAACGCAAATTTAAATTTTGAGAATACAACAAGCTATGCTGAGACGAGAGAGTTGTCATTCATTAGAAGATACGACTACTTATTGCGGATGAGTTAAATACTAACATTTGAAATTATTTTGTATTTTAAGACTCAAAACTTTTTGGAACTAATAAAGATGTCGATGAAATCAATGAGATCATGGACTTGTTTGTATCTAAACATTTTTCTCACTAATATGTGCTAGATTTAAAATGTTATGATAAAAAACGAATGTGGGTCTTTACCGTTAGACTATTTAAAAATCCAGTTATATCTGTATATATATCTTATAAAATAAATAAAAGCGTAAGAGATTTGTTTATCGTTAAGTCAGGTCGAGTTTAAATTCTATAAAAAAATTATTTTTTTTAAAATTTGATAACGCTCTATTGAGATTAGTTTCTTGATTAAAAATACTGGATAACTTAGTGTGTGAATTTAAGTTTCATAAAAAAAATTATATTGCACGAAAACGATAATACTCGAACGAAATTAGTTTCATACGAATAGAACATGGGTAAAACAGGTTGAAAATGGCAGTGAATCTAGCCAGTGAGTTGGATGTGGTGGAGTCACGTGCATGTTAACTGCCAGAAGATGTGAATTAGTGGTGGGATGGGAGGTTGTGCTGCTGATGTTTGCCACATGACATGAGAGGATTTCCCATTTCTTAATTCTCAATATTAGTACTTCATAACCTCTGATTAAAACAAATTCATTTTTTTCTGCTTTCTTTTATCTCCTTCGCCCCAGGTTGCCACGTGACTTGAACATTTTTATTTTATTTTCTTAATAACTCAAATAATTATTTGAAAAGAAAAAAAATTATACTTACAATACGTAATCGGTGGTTCTTTTAATCTTTCTAGTAAAACATCTTTAATTAAATTATTATACATAAACTCATTTTTATCGGATACTGACATAGTATAAACATGATTAGTTATAATCAACGAACGTTGAAAGATTTGTAGCTCGAAACTAAAAAATATTCCTAATTGCAAAGCCCTTTAGAGAAAAATGCTAACTACTAGTCTTCCTCCCCACATAAATTAAGAGAAAATGAAAAAGGAATAAAATTCAAAATAAAAGTCCTATCAATGTACTTTCACGTAAAGAGAGCCAACAAATAAGGAAAGTTGGCATGCAATTAAGTCCAAAAGAAATAAAGATTAGTCATGCAAAATACTAAAATAGCTAGAGAAATTAAAAGATGACCTAAAAAGAATCTTATAGGGTTCACGAAAAGATTGTACCCTAATTAATATTCCTAAAATGTTGATTAATGAATTAAAAATCGTGGGCACGCATTTAATGGCCATTTTCTTTTTTGGGTTTTCTTTCAATGAAATCCTCATGTATAAATACTAAATTCCACGACCTTGATCCCGACCCTCAACTACATCCGCTCTAACCCTCTTCTTCTTCTTCTTCCTTGTCCTCTTCTTTGTTTTCTTGCAAATCCTCAACTTTCTCATCATTCTTCTATGTCAATGGCGATGATCACTTCTCATCACTTCTCTCTCCTCTTTCTCCTCCTCTCTTTAGGTAATTAGAACACCCTTCTTTTTCTTATTTCATTTCATATTTATATATTTATGAGTAGCTATTATTGTTTTTGGATTGAGTTTCGTAAAGAATATTGATTAATTAGTATTTCAATTGTTGCTTCGTGAAACTGTGCTTGGATAAAAAATGTTGCTACGTTTTCAAAGTTTTTATATATTTTTTTTATTGCAAAAATGTTATTGAATAATATGAAGAATTTGTAAAATCCATGAGTATATTGATATTTCGATTGCTAATTAGTAGTTCTTTTCTGTCACCATTTAATTTCTTGTACTAATTGCTTATACTAATATTCATTAAATCTTTCCCCTACTTTTTTTTTTTAATCTTCTTTCGTAAATTTGATTGATGGATATATTAATTAAATTGGATTTTTCATAAGCTTGCATTAATAGAAATATTAATTATTTAATAATTATGGTATTATTGATGACAAAAGTTATTTATTTTGCAGGAGGCATTGCTAATGCCACAATGTTCACTCTCCAAAATCTATGCACCGCAACAATCTGGCCCGGAACTCTCTCCGGCAACGGCGCCGCCATTCTCGGCGACGGCGGCTTTGCATTGGCACCTGGCGCATCCATCCAGTTCCAAGCCCCACCCAACTGGTCGGGTCGGTTCTGGGGCCGAACCGGATGCACATTCGATGCTTCGGGTGCCGGTAAGTGTGCAACCGGAGATTGCGGAGGTACATTAAAATGCACCGGCGGCGGAACTCCTCCGGTCACCCTCGTCGAGTTCACCACGGCATCTGACCCCAGCGGCAAGGACTTTTACGATGTCAGTTTGGTGGATGGATATAACGTCGGGATGGGTGTCAAGCCAACTGGCGGGTCGGGTGATTGCCAGTATGCGGGTTGTGTATCGGATGTCAATGGTAACTGCCCCGCGGAGCTTCGGGTCATGGACTCGGGCTTGATTGTTGCTTGTAAGAGTGCTTGCGCCGCATTCAATACACCGGAGTTTTGCTGCACTGGTGAACATGGGACGCCGGACACCTGCCCGCCGACGAACTACTCGGCGTTGTTCAAGAGTGCTTGCCCAACGGCATATAGTTATGCGTATGATGATGCTTCAAGTACTTGTACTTGCTCTGGGTCCGATTATAAGATCACTTTTTGTCCAAACGGGTCAGGGTAGATTTTAATTTTAGTTTGGTAAATGGTGTGTTAATTGATTTACTGGTAATTAGGTTAATTTTATAAGGAAACTACGAAAATTAATTGGTTGGAACGATATTTCTCTAATATTAGCATTACTTGTAATTTAATTTTTGCTATAAATGGCAGGATTTTATGTTTTTGCACTTTGCACGATTCATTTAATTCGTCGCAGTTGGTTGGTTTGGTGAGGGGAAAAAACCAGTTTATTATTTTCAAAAAGAGTAATTTATTTCTTGCTTTAAACTTTAAAGGGTGGTTGCTTTTAAATAATTTCTACCGACGAATCCCTTACTACTCGACTGAATGTGGGTAGAATATCGACATGTTTAAAGGTTAGACGAGTCTTCGAACTTTTAGCTTATTGAAGAGAGAATTTCATCTATTAAAGTCACACGAGTAATAAAAGAGAAAAGAGGAATCGATGAAAAATGAAAGAAAAACAGAATGCAAACTGAGATAAATAAATCAAAACAAGAAGCTTTTTTTTTTGAAGGCCTTCGGCCGAACATTTCATCTTTTTTTTCTCTTTTTTCTGTTTCTTTGCATACATTTCTGATTTCTCTCTACAAGAGGCTTTCTTCTTCGAAAGCCGATCCCAACCCAATTTCCGTAAATGATATTTGGGATGAGCACAACAATGACAACGTCAAACCTAATCTACGGCACGTGCACCGCGTGCCTACTCTTTTCCTACAGTGGAGCCCTAGAAAAATTACAGCCAAAAACTATGAAACAAAGAGGACACCAGAAAAAAGAAACTACAACTGCCTATATTTTACAGATGTTCCTTTCATGGAACCATTACTTGAAAATATACTACTTCGTACGCGGTTAAACCATGACACTTTTATCTCGCCGGAACCAGTGCATTGACCCTCACCTTCTTCCTCTCCGCTGAAAAGGGTCTGGTCTGAGCAGTCGAGTGATGCCCCACATGCTAGGTTATATGATTGGCATGCTGAGTGGCATACCCGTAGCCTGTTGTCACCATCCTTGTCACACTTTTGGATAGAGATCTGGTCAATTAGGGTCGAAATTGTTAGACGAGCTAGAACCGACGAATCATTATCATGCATGACAGATCAACTTATCAATTAATGATAAAGCTTCACTGAGAGGAGTGATGGATGACAAGGAAACTTACCCAGCAGGCTAGTCGTTTAGCAGCGGCATCACAATAGCTGTTTCCAAAAAGATTAAGTAATTTTCGGGCACCGCCCGGGTACAAACGATGGTAATTGGGCATAACAACAACTTCTTCTAATTGTTGTAGTATGCTGGGTTCACTGGGAGCACAGTGTTGGCCGGATATATCACTCTCCAGGACATTCTTGCAAACAGAGAGACTGGAGAGAAGACTGGAGCTGTTTTGACAAGTGTAACCAGCATAGTCCGAGCAACGGAACTCACAAACTCCGTTATCACAGACCCCACCATGAAGGCTGCACTGTTCATCACACACAGCTGTACATCATACCAAAAGTGAAAAAGTTAGAAAGCAACACCTAATTATTGATGTATAATAGTCATGTGAATTCAGCCCTACTCAGGGACAAAACAATAACAGCAATTATAACTGGCCATGGAATCAAATTGAAGGACACACGGCATTCTACAGGTATCTTAAAAATGGTACTCCCTCTGTTCACAAATAACTGACGCTTTCCTACGGATTCTTACTGCTCATAATACTTGTCATTTTATCTTTTCCGAAGCATATATTTTATGCAAATGACCAAAAAAAAATTATGCATCAACCCGATTTGATGATGGTGTGATAATTTGAGTGGAAATTAAGAGAAAAAATGAAACAATGTGGAATAAAATAAGATCAAAGATCATTGTCTTGCGTTTTTCTACTATACTAAAACGTAAGTTATTTGTGGACGGAGGGAGTATTTGTCTGAACGTGTCTAAACCATTACAATACATGGTTTGGTCATTTAACAATCAATGCAATAATGAGTTATTATGCTATCAAATGCAAGCGAAAATGAAAGCCCCAGAATACCTCATTCTAGTATAATGATGGCCTCAACCTCTTTTTTCATCTCCAAAACATAAATAAAGCACAATCAAACAGTAGGCTGCCAACCACATAATCGATGTTGTTTCCCAAATTGCATAAAGAACAAATTTGCAAAAAAGTTACGCAAGAGTCAACAAGTTACCAGTTGAGCAGTCAATGCCAGTGTAACCATTCGCACACATGCAAACCCCATTCGAAAGGCACTTGCCCCGCCCATTGCAATTTCCAGGACACGAGCCTTCAAACAATATCAGAAAAAAAAAATCAAATAAACCCATTAGAGGATAGCTCAGAACTTTAAAAGGTAGCAAGTGGAGCTCTATCCATATGGTAACTGTATAGAATGGCATACAACTAAGGATATAGGTACTCACGTTTACTACAATCATGACCATGAAATCCAACAAAACACTGACACTTCCCATCAACACAGTTCCCATTAAAGTTACAAGAATTAGAGCACTGCCCGGGTACGGAGAGTGCACCAGTACTACAGAGTTCATGGTAGGTTGGACAAACCAGCTCACCTACCGATGGAATCAAAAAACATAAGACAATGAGGACGCATATTTCATAGTGCAATACAATCAATCAGTAAAAAAGAACAGTGTTATTACCGTTAAAGCCAGGGAACTGAACAGGTCCACCAGCTTCAGGGCACGTTTTCCATACACCATCCACAGCAACCTGAAAAGAACATCACTATCAGAACTATACTGGAAAGAAGTATCCAGGTAATGGAAACATGACCACTAAAAAATGTTTTTTAAGAAAAGTTAGCGACAAAACATATACTTGAAGGAGCCAAAGGCAGAGCAAGTGTAGACAAAATAGATATTGCAGAGACCAGCCTCTTAACAAACAGCAGAGGTATTAGAGGAGCTAAAATCTAAATTCTGTTGTGGAGATGGTATGCCCTGCCTTGATTGCTTCATGGGTTCTACTCTTCATGTTCGTTGTTAGTGTCAAGACACAAACAAATTTCTAAAACCAAAGCTCATAAAGACACCAGAACGAATATCTTCGCGATAGCCTCTACTACTAATCACCATTTTCTATACTTGTAGCTAATACTAGTCCTAATACAAATATAAATTTTAGTACCTCATCGCAGAGATGCGCTTCCAAAAGTTGAGGTTTGCTTAACAGCATAACAACACAGGTGTATTCTTTAAACTACATGATCACATGAATGGAGCATCAAAATGTAAAGACACAAACATACCTCGAGAGAGTTGTCCATACATCTGTGTTGGTAACAACCATTTCCTTGAGTCATGGAACCCCGTACAAACCCAGTGCGCACCAATGAGGACGCCATACACCTACATTTGAAAGGGCGTTAGAGAGATTTTATTACCATATTGGACCTCATTATTAAGAGAAAAAATCCCTCAAGAATTTCCAACCAAACATTTTACCTGGAGCTACTCCCTCTTACTTCACCCAGCATTCTGTCTGGAGCCCTTGCACTGTCAGTGTCTGTACAGGACCCATCAGAATACGCCACAAAATACGTACAATAATCAGCTAATGAGGACTGCCCGCCTGAAATTTCCAGTAACAAAGTTAACAAGGGAAAGCCGATCATCCAAACACATCTATGATAATGTACTAGTTCTCTAGAATGTATGGCGAAGATGGTATGTCAAATATAAGAAAAGAGAGGTCATGGATATTGACTCATCATCTTGTGAAGGACCAGAATAGATCATAAAATGGCAATATACTAGTGAAGGACCAAAATAATTGATATATAAAGAATTTCAATGCACAACTAAATTCATTAGAATTTCATTTTTACTCTAAACTCTTATGATACTGGGATTCGTAGAATTGAACAAGGGCCAGATACTAAGGACCTAAGAAATCAGGAAGTTACGCACCTTTATTTGCCTGTGGAAAGTATTGAGCCCATTGAGGGAGATCCCCGCTATAATTTACAATCGGGCAGTAACCCTCTGCCTCCCTGTTGTATGTACAGCCTGATAACTGGGTTGTGTTGCAATGGTATGCCCCCTTCCAGAGATTGCAAGGAGAGGTAACAAAGTCAGTTCCTTGGCTTCGACCCCAATCAAGACGATCTGCCATACTATAGTTAGCCTGGTACCACCCACTATCCTCCAATAAAGCAAGTGTCATTTTTGAAACTACAGATCTGGTGTCTACAGATCCTGTCATTATCTCATTCATCAGAAGCCTTTTTTCCCAATGTGACCCTGCAGGCAAAGTTTCCAAAAAAGTGAATCACAGAAACTCACTTAACTGGTGAATCAAATATAACAAGTCTAACGGGCTACTGATGTTTAAGTTCATTTAAGTATTCCACATAGTCTATTACAATAAAACATTTTTCATGTGCAGCCATTTCTAGTTGCTCTCTTTGTGTTTTAAGTAGAAGTTCAACAGCTAGGACACCTACTTGCAGCGATTTATATAGAAAAACTGTTCGTACTAGCAAAGTTAGAAAAAGAACAAACAGTGGAAAAGAAGAAAAACCTGAAGTGCCACGCCCCCCTCCATCTTCAAGTTCTAAACCCGTAAAATTTTCAGAAAATGCCTGCAAACATGAAAACTCAGTAAATACTTATCTCGGCTTTCTTGTTTGTAGAAGTCAAACTATTAAACACCTCTATACTTGATTAGAAAATTCCACTAACATGAAGTCAAATTAACTTGATGCATCAAAATTACCCCATAATGATGTCGTGAGTACATGACGACACGAGGAAGCACTACACGTGTTACCATCCGTCCTAGCCTTTCATCCATGAGTTGTTCAGTAACCTGAAAAAAGCAAAAGCAACACAATGATCGGTATCAAAAATCAGTTATCATGAACTTCCTGTACAAGCACATATAAACAAACAATGTCTGAATGCCTTCTAAATTGAAGTCCTTTTTTATCGTCTGTATTGACCTCAATACTTTAAACCTCTATGACAAGTAATTGTCAATATCATTAAAGAGAAAAAAAAACATTGGGGAGAACTAACTGTTAGAATTCCTAACATGAGTCTATAGAAAAATCACAGTCTGCCATCTTTGATAACAAAGTTGTGCCAATATACAACTAAGGCGTTTCCACCTCAAAGCCAACGTAAAATCTTTTGTGACTGTTAAAACACCACATGAGAATGGACCCACTGGATATCATGTTATGTACCTGATCACGCCGTCTTTTTCTCTCATCCCTAAAATGGGCAAAGGCATGGGGATCAAACCCAAGAACATGCATAACCTGCACAAACAAAGTATGTTGATCAATGAAAGAAGTTAACTAGCACATTCTTCCATCCCCATTAATTTAGTAATCAAATGACCTCATGAATGAGAGTGGCTGAGAGTAAAGTCTCTGCTTCAGCTGTCAAATGGCGAGGAGCAACATTTACATGACCTAAGTAAAAAGAGATAAGAAAGTAACATTAAAAAATTGCACAAGATATTTGCCAACTGCTCAAAAAAAAGAAATACACTGAAAAAACTACCTGCGATTGCACGACCCCACTGATCACGCTCACATGCCACTGCCCATGCAAGAGTGTTGCCTGTGGTAGGCCTTGTAGTCACCAACAGAACTAGGTCAGCATCAGAGACGCCATCTGTAAAAAAATTTAACAGCATATTTGCTGGCTCAAGATTTGGCAAAAAGGAGATGAGAAAACTGCCAGATATAAGCCACTTAAATGAAATGATGATACCTTCAACATATTCTCGAGGAAGTTGTACACCTCCATCCTGTCCACATGCAGAATATCCACTTAACCGCAAGTTCCCCTTCACAGGCTCAACAGCCAGTGCTCTTCGAAACCAATCAGCTGTCTGCCCGAGGGCCTGCACAAAATTCATTTAAGAATTCAGTCTTGCAGCTTATCTAGCATTGTTTGTATTACTATTTGTGTGACTTAATAAATATTAATAATCATCTCAACAAGAATTTGAGGAAAGATAACATGACATAGAATTTATACTCATGAGTTTGAAAGCACAATAATATTGATAACAAGTTGAAGGGTAACTAACCTTGCGGAGGCGACGCCTTTTGTCTTCTCCAGAAATATCATCCAGAGTGCAGTTATACCAGCAATCACCAAAAATTGGTGGATCACTATGAGGATTGCAAGATGGAGACCCAGGTAGAGAAGCTGCAGAGGGCTCGCCGAGCTGACAACAAAACAATAGGTCATCAGTTGTGCAGAAACAAATCAAATGACCCACTATGTCACCAATTGAATCATTACACTAACCTTCACAATGTCACCAACTTTTCTGCAATCTCTGTCAGGTGAATGTCCAACAGCATCATAATTTAGAAATATCCTAATAGGCTGCCTAACATCTTTTTGCTTAACCAGAAAATCTGAAACTTCAAGCAATGCCCTTCCTTTACGATGAAGGGGTTTAGATATACCAGACTGATGATAAACCTGTGGAGTAACAGAGTAAACCTTGCGGCCAGGCCGCCTCCTCTGTTCAATTATCTGGTCATGGATGCATGAATGTGATACAATATTACCACCTCCCTTCTCAGCATCTTCCCTTTGGGGTTGATGCCCTTGAACTTCCAAATTACTAGCTTGAAGGCATAAAAATATCAACGCAATCTGTAGTGATCAAACAACAACCATAACAATTAGAACAAGTTTCCTTCTAGAAACAGGAATAGATCTAATTAGGTTAACATTACACTAGCTAATACCATAACAAAGACGTGAACTTGGAGCTCCATAAGGTCAATTTAGCTAAATTACGAGCTCAAAGAAAGACTAATCCTTATCCTGTTGGGCAAAGGATCCTTGACTAGAAGCAATTTCGGCAAAAAAACATGACTAATTTTATATATACTAGCTAATACAATACCAGTTTCCTTAAAAAGTAATATCTCTAGAACACAGAAGGGATTTTTTTTTAATAAAAAAAAACGACTAAAAACGAGATCTTAAACCCAAAAAAAATACGTGAAAGAAAGAAACAGCTATACTCCTTAGCAGAACAATCACTACAGTGATAAGACTTAGCAGAAAAATCCCAAAACTTCGACTCCCTTAACCATCAAATATGGTCAAAATTTTCAGCATTTTAAACTCAGCTAAAACCCTAACTCTCACATTTTCCAGAACAAATTTCCCATAAGAAAGAAAGCATCTTACCTCGAAAATAACGAGTGTGAATCTGAGCTTAAACCTAGATGGGGTACATGAAGTAGTAATAATAACCTCCATGAAATGTACACAGCTCTAACACTCCTCAGCAGTGCCGATTCCATCAAATCGCCGGCGATTTTCCGATCCGGTTGAAAAACCGCTGGCTCTCCCGCATTTCAGATGGGAAAAAAAGAGTTATTCAACCCAGCCACGAAAGAAAAATCGTCAACGCCGCCTCTTGTGAACAACAATAATAAACAAAAAAGCCAAGATTTTTGAAACTTTCAAAGAGATTACAGCACAGAAATAAGGAAGGAGAAGAGTGGAAACGAAGTGTGTTTGGTTTTGGTCAGTGGTTTTGTTGAACTGATACAAAATGATTTGGAGGGCTTCCACTGCAACATGGAAATGACTTGAAATTGAAGATTTTTGGGTTCAGCAGATGAGAATAGTGACAGTGAAAGGTAGAGAGAGAAAAGAAAACAGAGGAGAGAGGAAGGAGATGATTGAAAATCAAAAGGATTGGGTGGGGGTGGGTAGTCTTCATATAATTTCTTTTTTTCCACTTGGTTCTTTTAAAAAATGAAAGTTGTTAATTAATTTATGGTTTTAATTTTTCAAACTTTAGTTTATTATTGTGTTTTTCACCATAAGTTACATTGTTCCCATTTTCTTAGGTGTCTTCTTTTATTTTGGTTGCTTAAGGATACATTTATCTCCTTAAGATATATATTTTTTAATACCATACGTTGTTTATTAATTTCAGACTCCAATTAGACAGGATTCAGAAAAACCATGTAGTTTATCTTTCTCAAAAGTTTTAATTTAACGGCGCATTCAAAAATCTCTTATTAAATTGATAAATTAGAACAACTCATATCAATAATAGGTAAGGACTCATTTTGATAATATATTTGATAGTATTTTTATAAAAAAATAGGGATTAAAATAAGAAACTCTCACCTCTAATACATAATTCTCCCTGCAAAAACTTAAAAAATAATACGGAATTACAATTTTTTATTATTTTAATTTCTAAATTGTTTCATAATCACATAACAATTCTTTTTAATTGGATCACTATTAGTATTAATTGGGTATGAAAACCAAAGTAAAAATGAGAATACATATATTTATTTATTTTATCCCCCAAAAAATGAGAATATTTTTTTTACTAAATTAGGGATGTTGAGTGCTGAATTGGGATGGTGTGTGTTTTTTAGTTTTTTATCCTACAATGTCAAGAGTACATGTGTTGAACTTAATGTCAATTCTGTCCTTGATGTTGATGTGAAACCACGAAAACAGGACTGGCTGACACGTATGCATGGAATGCGTAATTTCTTGTTTGCTTATTATTAGGACTCGTTAAGGGAAAAAAAGGAAGAAAAATGAAAAATATAAATTAATAACTTAATACCATAAGAAGAAATTACGTGACAGCGGCGCGGCTATGGCTCTACGGTGGTCCATCGGGTAGCTTCCATTAATAAACCATAGGTTATAAAAATTTGGGTCATTATTTATAATAATTGATAAAGTTAGGGACTATAATGTGGCTTTTTATAATTAATAGTAATTGATAATACTTTTTTTTTATCTATTATAGGGTTAGAACTTAGAATGGCTACATTGAAATTTAGAGATGAAAAATATGACCCTCACTTAAATAATAGATATATAAATCCACGCATTATTGTGAGTTCGATAATTATAATAAATTCAAATATGCTAATATTGGTCGCATGCAGTAAGTAAATACAAAGATATATGAATATTAGAAAACTATTAAACTTCAAATAATTGTGGTGAAATAAATTATATAAATTAAACGACTAAAAATGATGCGGTTGATAGAAAATACGTACCTAAAATGACAGATTGGTAACTCAACAAGAAACATACCTTTTAGTATTTTTGTTAATTAATTAATTATAATGTTAATATGTTAGTAGTATTCGGTGGGGTAGTTGATCTCACTCAAAGTTTTAAAAAATTGTACATATTCTCATTAGGTTAAATATTAAATAATTTGATGGATTTTTTTAATGTATTTCTTTTTTCAATATCTTTGTCTCTATTCTTTTCGGATAGAAGATCAAATATTATTCGAGTTTGATCACAGCTAAGAAAATGTGGCTCTCGCGGCATAGTTTTTTTCATGTTGATATGTTTTGAAGTTTTCATACGGGTTTGACTGTTGACTGGACCTAAGAAACCCTCGGTCCGACTAACATCTGATATTCGCTGAGGTCTATTTTGGTAGTAGAGGGCTTGGGCGAAGCCCCCACGGTAATGGCATATTGTAATTTGTGTTTGTTATATATATGTGTGTGTAGGGATATGAGGGGGTTATGGTGAATCGGTACACATTCTCTATTTTCATCATAGTGAAAATCTTTCTTGGCTGATTTGTCCGTGGAAATAGGCATCATTTGCCGAACCAAATTAAAAATATCGTGTTCTTTACTTTATTATTTTACGTTTATCTGTAAATAATTGCACATTATTACAATAGTTCGTTCTCAAAATTTGAACCTAAAACTTAAATTAACGATGAATAAATATTTTACCACTCGATTACAAACAATATTTATCACCCGGAAATACACAATAATAATGAACTTCTTCGCTACAGTGAGGTTATAATGGTCGCACAGTTCTAAAGATCATGCATGGTTTGTGGTAGAAATAAGTTACACGTGGAGATTATGATATTTTGTCATTCTCCACAAACATAAATATAAATAAATAAAACAGGTAGAGGTTATTTTCAAAAGATTTATTCTTGTGATCCTCCTTTGAATTTACTATATACGTTGTATGTGGTTTATATTATGTACAAATGGACCATTATATTTTCACACGATTAGAGTGATTTTCATCAAAATTTGGATTAATTGCAACACGAGTCTTGTGTCATATTTTATTAAAACTATTCAGGTTAATTACTTTAAAAATTCAATTTATTTATGTCCTTTTTCCTTTTTATTTCCTTTAAAATATTATATTATTTATATATTCATATTTTTAAATAGATGGTGCTAACAATGAGTAAGTGTACTTATAAATTAAACAATATTAATATTTTAATTCAAATTAAAGGAAGATATAGTTAATCATTAACTTCTTTTTTAGATGAACTAATATCTCTAGTTTATACGGGATGTTTAACGATTTCAATCTCAGTTTTCTAAAAATATTTTAGATTTTATATTTATTCAGAATTGTCAACGTAAGAATCCTTATCCATAACAAATTTCTAAACTTTTTTATATTTCTTTTAAGGTGAACATTTTCAATTATGAGAAATGAAAAAAAAAATGATTAGTCAATAAAATAGAAGTTAATTAGTCCTATTTTATAGTAAAAAATATGTTATGTAATTTCACGCCGTTGGGGTCAATGCATCAAATGGATGGCTACGACCGATGTCGTGGAGGTTGTTCCCCGTATTAACTTCGGCGGTCTGATAAAAAAATTTAAGGATGTGGGCCCTACTTGTAAGCGCGCCAAGGTGTCGGGGCTACCGCATCATTAGCAATTTGGACCCACCCGAAATCGTTTATCTACTCCAATTTTGACCCGCCGCGCTACTCCAATTGCCACTGTGAGGAGTATTTGGTACCACAATTTATGTAATTGATTCCTTATCCATAATCACGGAGTACTATTCTTGCAGAAATTAATCAAAGGGAAAATTTCACCCTTACTTTTGAACTTTATACCTAATTGTTTTATGCTAACATATTTTTGTTATTTATTCGGCTAACGATCATGTTATAATCATACACCGACTTTCTATTTATAACTATTTTAAAAAAAATATAAATTCTAAAATTCTCATGCATCATTAACAATATTGAATAATAATTTGGTGTATGTGACTCTTGTCAAACAGAGCTACCCTAACAAAAGGCGTTGATTGCATCAAACAGTTAGTTCACGGAAAAAAAATTAAAATTTCCCCATAATTAAATAGAGGTAATTTTTTCGTAGATAATAATTATAACTTAAGAGCTCAAACTCGAGACATAAATTAACTCTCTATATGAAATAAGAAAATCATGCGCACAAGAAAAGGACTAAAAACTAGGAGCTATCGATCATGCTGTGGACATGATTTAGATTAAACAATGTAGGTTTGTTATAGGTTTGGTATATTTTGATAACCTATAACGCAAGCTTCACCATCTTTTTTTCTTTTCTGTCATGGTTGTACTTTGACATTTTATCTCTCAATATTATCTCATTTTTTTAGTCAATAATCCCTGATTTTACGATATAATAGCAGACAATTTAAAATAAATCTATCACTATCTAACATATCTGTAAAATGTTGCTGCTCACCAAACATTAATGCTATCTTAAGGGATTCTTTTAGCAATGGATTATCATTATTATAATTAATGGACCTAGCTAACGACATTATAGTATCTTGTAGGATACCTACAGATGTTCCCTGTCTTGGTTATTATTAACCTAAATAACGACAAAATTATAGGTACCATCTTTGTAGGATTAGAGTTGGTAATTAACCTTAATTAGATGTTCCCTGTCTCGGTTAGTACACGATAGGAGGATCCATTTTGTTGCAACACATGCATGCTTTCCTGTTTGAATTTTTTTATAGAATGGTTTTTTTTGTATCACAATACAAAATAAAATATCCGATTTTAAGTAAAAAGTATTTATTCTCTTAAGATAAAAGTAAAATAAATTTTCAAATTGTAAGTAACGGATTCCTTTTACCCGACAAAAAAAAATTGGGAGCCTGATCGAGCCATTACATGCAGTTTAATTAGATTATTATTGATAAAGAGTATATCATCGGGATATCTCATTAGGCGATCATTATACTAGAATTAGATTAGTTTTTTTTTTAATTTATTAACGAAGAGTATCGATACCTCTAGAAAAATGAAAACAATTCAAACGTTAGCTTTCATTTTGCTCTTCCAAATTCTTGATAAGAACACCTTTAGATTACTGTTCTTCCATGTTTTCTGATAGAAGATAGGTCTTGTATATAAAATGGGAATTTAATATTCTTCTATTTTTGAGATAGGAAAAAATAACCTTTTAATTGTTTCGTTTTTACCCAGAAAATAAATCATTTTAAAATATACTGTAACATATAAATAGATTGTCAAGTGGATGGAAAGTTGGTGCATGCCATTAAAGATTTAACAACTCGTACCTTCGAACTATAATTAAAGTAATCATCATTAGCAAATAGTGATGCCTTTTAGTACACTTTTTTTTAGCAAGGGTTTGACATTATTTCTATAATTAGTGCTTTATTATGATGTTTTATTTAAATCTAATCGAGAAATCACCAGAAAATAAAAAGATATTCCATGTGCAAATGATAAATGCTGTAATTAATTAACTTTTTATAAACGTAATTTACTATTTAAAGAGACTCTCTTTCAATTTCTAATACTTATTGTTGAACTAGTCACCAAAAAAACTTGAAATAGTACAATTTTAATGTCAGGTGCCAGCAGATTGAATGTTTTAGTATTCTAAAACAAAGATGTCTACTATGGGTGACCTAAAATAAATTATTTATTTTCAGGAAAAAAAATGCTGATCATATTTAGATATGATCAACTCATTAAATAGTAATTGTATATATCATTTCATCGATTATTTGTCGGTGATAAAATATCGATAAAAAATAAGTTTGAGTCCCGATACTCCCTATTAAAAGGAAAAAATAAATAATAAACTACTTAAAACAACTTTGATATATAAGCGACAGTAATATTCTCATTATATTTGGAAGTGTGACAACTAACTTTGCCTTGATTTAAAACGTGTTACATAATAAGGAATCAAACTCGTGATTCCTCGCCTAGCATGCATTTTGGTATAACATTATGTACATTTGCTTAAACATATTTTGTGAAAATAACAAAATAATATTGAAAAATTATAAATCTTCAAGGACAAAATAATGCTCTGTTCATACAAACAAATTAAACGAAAAAGACAAAATCATATACATATATATATGCTAGCTGCACTGTACGTGAAAATATACAAACAGGTGAGATTCAGGTTGCAATGTCAAGTTCGATCTCAGTTCCAAATAAATACTAATGTTGATCAGTGTGAAACTGTTTAATGCATTTGTTGTTTCATTTGAAAAAAAATAGAAACTACTTTTATTTATTTTGAGCAACTATTTTTGTCCTTGTGCTTTCAATGAGTTTAGAATTGAGTTGAATTTAGAGATATGAATATTCTATTGGAGACCACTTTAATTGGAAGTAATTATGATGGATTGTTTATTCTGGCCAACATCTTACATTCTTGTTACTTGTAATTAGTAAACTAACTAAAAATTAAACGATGACGTTCAGTCACAAGCCATATCTTACATGACATGACTGTGGAACCTTCCTATTATGAATAATTATAATTTACTTTGAATCAACACGCAAGATGTCTACATCTACGGGTAAGACAAAGAACAATATTTCGCTATAATGAGAATCAACAAAATGTAG
>NBIL01131231.1:0-12354 GCA_002752925.1 Viola pubescens var. scabriuscula | reverse complement strand
AATTTAAAAATTTCATAACTATTCTTATAATTAATATTAAATCATTAATGTTTGACCAAAATAAAATTAAATCATTAATGTTGAAATAAATATATAAACTTAAATAATTTATGTTATCATTTGGGTTTTATTTAATTAATTAATACTACTATTAACTATTTTATTGTTAACCAGTTGATTAGTTTTGGTTTTTCTTGTGCGTATTAACAATTAAGATTGCGATTTCGAAGAAGAGAAAAATGAAGAAGCCTACAATTTTTTTAATGCAAAAAATAAAAAATGATAAATATGAATTTAGGATTAATTATATTTTATTTATTTGTTATTATTGATTAATATATTATATACTTTAATATGCAAACATTTAAATTTGTAACTCTTGTGTTTTAGGAATTAAAAATTAAAGATAAGTATTAGGAATGTGTATCTCTATCATTTTTTAGGAAAACAGATTCCACGTAAAATATTTTCCTTATACAAGTTATTTTTCCAAAACAAACGAAGCATTAGGTTGTTAATTTGATTCATGTGCATTCAGAAATTACATGTTGTGTCAATCGGTATGTAGTTAATTGATCGTATTGGGGTGGTAAAAATACTAATAAAGTCTTGAACTAAGGTTTGAATTTCACCGCTGCTTTTTTTAAATAATAAAAGAATACATGTTGTAGGTACCTTACTAGATAAACATAATGCGAACAAAAATAGATTTAAAACTATTAAAAGGAAGAAAGAAAGAAAAAGTGAATAAAATTTCCCTCATGATTTTGTCAACTGAGACGATGAATTTTGTAATCAGTAGTGAGTGAAACTAATGTGGTCCTAATTTATTTATTTTTATATAAAAAGATAAAGATTTAAAAACTTATAACGCGAGACTCTATCGTTTGACATGATAAAAAAAAAATGATATTACGAGTAATATCGTGCCATTTTAGAAGCGATATTACCCTAAATGGTCTCCTCCGGCAAGTCACCAAAGTTATTTTGGAAAATAATAATTAATAAGAGTCTAATTTAATCACCTGATAATGACACCAATAGTTTAATTATTAGTATTATCAAAAATGACAACACCAATAGTGACTTTGACTAACAGAAAAAAGAAAACCACCCAATTTGCTATTTCCACTACAATCACTCAACTGCAAGCGCCGACCTTTTATTAAAAAATATTACATATAGTTGAATTTTATTATAATACCCCTTTATCTAATTTTCCTTTTCGACTAAAATGAATATTCAACAGCGAATAAGCACCAAATGATTAATAAATCTAACACTATTTTGTG
This sequence comes from Viola pubescens var. scabriuscula, assembly GCA_002752925.1. NCBI lineage: Eukaryota > Viridiplantae > Streptophyta > Magnoliopsida > Malpighiales > Violaceae > Viola > Viola pubescens. The sequence goes on along the minus strand of NBIL01131231.1, from coordinate 11,062 downwards.
CTATTATTATAAACTAAAAAGTAAAAACCCAGAAACCTAAAAAAGGTGCCTCCAAATTGATATATTGATATGAAAAATCATGTGTTTCTATTATGACGGCGCACCTTCGTTGAGTTCAAATTGAGTGGAAATTTGATTTTTTTTAATTAATTAATTTAATTTGATGATGGTGTGGTAATTTAAGTAAAAATTAGGAGTAAAAATGAAATAATTTGAAATAAAATAATATCAAAAATTATTATCTTACGTTTTCCTACTATCTTAAAATATTTATTATTAAAGAACGAAAGGAGTAACCGAAGATGGATATCTTTGAGATCATTTGCAATGGATAATATTGGTAGTTTAGTAATGGGTTGTTGTTATGTTGGTACTTGCGTACAATTGGACGAGCCGACACACAACCGCAAACAGCAGCAAAATGATTAGCTTGCGCGCCTACACCCCATAACCATCCACGTCGGCACTCCATCCCAGCACCACCCGCGACGTGCCGTGCTTAAATTTATATAATTAGATGATTTCTTCATCTTTAATTTGTTGTCAATTGATATACACTACTAGTGCTATCTTTACGGATGAAATAAAATAAACAGAAATGAATTGAGTAGTAATTACAGTGAAACGCAGGCACCTAGCCGGAGGAATTGATTCCACGGTCGTAAATTAATAATTTAAAAATATAAACGGAACAGAGGAGAGAGAGAGAGAGAGAGAAGTGATGGATTATGTCGACCAAATTTGGATTTATCTTAAAGGGAGATCAACGTGGCGGCCGTTCCCAGACGACAGACTAGCAGCCAAGTAGGAAACACAAGCACCACAATGCCTTCTCATTTCTTTCTTCCATTTTTAATTATTTCAAACCCGAAAAACTAAAACTAAAAAATAATCATTAATCGTAAATAGTAGCAACAGTAGGCTTTTTGCCAATATATATAAGAAGGGCACCTTATGTTGGTAAAGGAACCGTTTTAGTATTTTAGGATTTTGCAGTAAAAACATAAAAGAGTTTGTACCAAACAACCTTTTTGGTAGTTATATAGTTAGGAGTTAAAGTAGCAGCTGTTCTTATGGAAGGAGGGCAGTTATGTTGCTCAAGTTCTAGTTCCACGTCAACGACACCCAGCTCATCCTCGGAGAAGCGGAAGCTCGGCGGCTGCCGGGAAAAGCAGCTTCACCACCAAGACAAGCCGTACAGAGGGATTAGGATGAGGAAGTGGGGGAAATGGGTGGCTGAGATTAGGGAGCCCAACAAGCGCTCTCGAATATGGCTCGGCTCCTACTCCACCCCTATAGCGGCGGCTCGAGCCTACGACACCGCGGTTTTCTACCTAAGAGGGCCGTCCGCCAGACTTAATTTCCCGGATTTGATATACCAGGTCCAGCAAGAAGCTGATAAGGATGAGCTGGACGACATGTCGGCCGCCTCCATACGGAAGAAGGCCACCGAAGTTGGGGCCAAGGTGGACGCGCTGCAACAAGCATCTCTCCTCCATGGATCATCACCTACATCATCATCGTTGCAAAATCATCACTCTAACCGGTCGCCTGTTCTTTCGGAGAAACCCGATTTGAACAAGTATCCAAACCCGGAAGATTCTGATGAGGATTATATAATCAATTAGTATTAATTAATCAGTTACTAGATCTTAATTTGCAATCTTTTCTTAATTGTTTAAATTTCGTTTGTATTAATTACGAGCTTTTTGGTGCACATCTTGGTAGCCGGAAAAAAGAAAACTTCTGGCTAGCTACTTCTGCTAGAAATTACAAACGGATTAAACTCCGATCGAAGAAATTCTGATGACTGATCAATCAAAAGGGTTGTTGGTGATGGATCATATAATTGTGGACTGCAACAAATTGGATCAAATTATCAAAGTTAATAGTTATGAAGTTTAATTTGTGTTTTTGCTTGCTTGTTTGTTTGTTTGTTAGTATGTTAGTATAAGTTTTTGTCTTGTAGTATGGTTTTTGTTGATTTGTTTGTACGGTTGTAATAATTCTAATTTGGAGTGCTTATTTGGTTGAGCACGGCATGGGTTTAAGGGCCAGCTGCAATATATGATCATATCATATATAGAATGATGATATACCATTTTTCTTTTTTTCCTCTTTTTTTATATATAATCATGTAGTGAGAATAATTATAATAGAGATGAGGATTAGGTTAGATTAGATTAGATATTAGATGAGCAGGTAGCCAAACAAGAAGGAAGGAAATTAGGAGATAAGGGAGAAGTTGAGCACCAAGAAGTGGCAAAAGCTGACGTGCCTGTGGAGTACACCACAAAAACATAAAAAAAGAAAAAAGATGGATGGAGCGATGGAGCGACGAGGGAAGGAATAAGGAGAGGGAAAAGTGGTCCTGTTTGCTAGATGGATAGATATCAGCAGGTAATTGTCATCTCCATGACTTGAGATGGTGGAAAGCTTACGGAAGCCTGTTTGCTGGAAGTTGATATATGCGTGATGCAATATGGGCGGTGAATGTGCCCCTCTTTTGTCTTTTTGTTTAATCATTTTCGTTTAGTGATATGTAACGATGACTTCACTCAATATCTCATCAAAAGGAAATAACAACAATAAATAACGATATAGGTAATTATAATTTATAAGAGAGACAATTAGTGCATACATGGGTGATTATAATTTTATTACAAAGTTTAATGACCTTGGTCGGTCGCCATCCATGGAAAATCAATACTGGAAGCTAGAGATTTCTTCTAGATAGGGTTTTTATAAACTAAGGAAAGAAAGGCAAGGGCACTGAAAATAAAGTGAGAAGTGGCAAAGCAAACTAGTACTGTAGTTGTTGAGTAGTATTGTCGATCATTGATTTTAAGTTTTTAACGCTAGCTAGCTACTCTGTACCGGTACGTGCTTAAATTAAATATGTCAAGTCTGTCGACTTCTGCTTTTAATGCTTATTGTTTGGTATTTCAGCGTTCATTGTTCAAAACAAAAACCAACAAAAAAGAAAAGTCTGTTATTCCAAAAATTCCACAGCGACACAACCACAGCCGTCATTGTTCCACATTCTTCAATCTTTTTGTTTCGACAACTTTAAATTTTCTCCTCTTTTATTGTCCTCGTTCACGTACCAAGTGTATTATATAATTTCTCTGCTCTTAAATAAACTAGCATTTCAGTCGTGAGATACCAACGGGGAAGTGTCAGAAGTCGAACCCAAGTTGGTTTAGCCCAAACTGGTTTTTAGGTTGGAATCTCACCTTAATTAAAACTGGTTTTTTCTTTCGAATATATATTCTTGTCACATAAACTAGCTACCCTTTACAGCCCACACCGCATCATTCAATATTTTAAATTTTAGTGGGCCGAACCTTCACAGTTGACAGTGGTCAGTCCATCTCCAAGCGAAATGGAAGTCTCTTTTGCTTCTTTGAGACGACAAGTCCTTTGGGCCTTCGTTAATAAACCCCATTCCCAAATACTATCAGGTAATTATCGGCTCAAATAAAGCAAGCCCATTACCGAGCATTACTCGCTCTTTCTCTAATTTTGATAAAATTTAAAAAAGGTTTAAAAAAATAATATCTAAATAAGAGGATGTGTATAAAGAAAGTTAAAAGTTAGAGTTTCATTAGTACACCAACATTGGATGTCTATCTTTTAAGTCTCGTATTCGAGCTTAGAAAATAGAGAATATTATACTGAGAGAATTATTCTCTCCGAAACTCAACCATCTTCAAATGAGATTAATTAAAGAAAAAATACCTAGAAAAAATAGAAAAAAAAATAGTACAGTATTCTATTTGTCCTTTACTATTTGACATTTTTAGACTCAAAATTTTAGTCTAAATTAATTGACATTTTGCACTTTCGCATGTGCTTTTGGTTTAATTTGTCAGTCGAAAAACTATTTTATGGTAGACTAAAGTTGAAGTTGTATTATGAGCCACGTAAATAGCGAATTTGTATTAATAATAAAGTGCAAATTTCTAATATGAGTTAGCTTTGTCTGATTCTTGTTTTTTTTAGAAGCAATAATTTCTTAAAATACTGAAATTGGAGATTAAACATCAATTAGTAAAGAACAGTGGAAATACTGACTGGAGTGGGCGGCGAGGATGCTTGAATGGCATCAATTCCAATCAAAATTTGTGGCTTGGAGTCGGACTGTCATCCATTTACTCTTCTCAAAACGAAAACCCTTTCCCTCCACATTTGCACCCACTTTCCCATACACAACATGACAATTGTCTCGCCAAGTCATCATTCGCCTCGTCCTTCTTCCTTTCTTTTCTCTTCACTTTGCCCTCTTTCTCGAGGAAAAAGAAAAAGAAAAAGACAAAGTGAAAAAAGCAAAGAGAATTAAGAGTACTGTAGAACAGTTGAAGTAGAACGTCAGAGTGATGACAACTTAATTAATCCTTTCTACTTTTTTTCATCATAAATTTAGTGGCAACAATTCAACATCAATATATATAAATTTCGGTGAGTCCGAATCGATTCCTGAAAGCGAATTTAATCGTGAAAAAAAGAAGAAACAATCTCGAACCGATCCAGACTCGCTGAAGTTTATTATCTTTAGTTGGGAATATATTTTCAATCCAAACAATGATGTCTCTACCCAAATTTAACTTTATTTGGCATTTACACACATTGAATTGTGTGATCTATGATATGATGAGTAACAAAGTGCACCAACCAACAACAACAGCAAATCCCTTTCTATCAATTTCCAAGCTAAAAAGGTTTCCAAGCAAAAACTAGAATTACTAGAATTGGGCCTTCCTGTGCATTATTATTAGTAGAATAAAAAGTGATTACTAAAAGTAGGTGAAGATGACCCTTTTTCTCTATCTCTATAATAATTATATTTGATCAACGTGTGATGGGTATTGATGCCACATGTCATTTCTTCTCTCCTACGGACATGTTAGTCCATAAATGAACCCTTTCTCATGTTCTCGGGGTTATGCTAATTAACCTAATCTGACTAATTAATTTGGCTACTTTAAGATTTATTTTTTTATTTTATTTGAAGTAGATACATGATATGACTCAACTTGATATGAACATGATTAGATAAGTGAAGTTAGGAATGTGAGAAGTCCTATAACATGAGACATGGAGAAGGGCCTGAGAGATCAGCCCATGGGCTTTTAAACGGGATCCAAGTTGAAGTTGAAGTTCTGCTGGGCAGTTTGTTGTTACTTGTATGTATGAAGAAACAGTTTAATGATTTTTAATGTTTTTTACTGATTTGATGATGATAATTAGTTAGGAGTTCGGGGTCCACTTGGTTAAAGTAAACCATAGACACGTGCAAATGATGACGTTTGTCTTCCCTAATGATGGATTCCCACCGCTTCTTCCACTGTGTAGGGTCCGCCATCTGTCTATCATGCAGAATGCAAAATGCAAAACCTGACCTGACCCTGACTCTCACTCACTCATTCTCTCATTCCATTCCCTTTATCTTTGACCACCAAAATTCAATCACCACTTTCTTCTCGTTTCTTTTGTTCATGCAATGCAACCATTCTGAAAAGAGTTTTCATACTTATGGCACAGAGAAAGGGAGAAAATTACAATTAGATTGGATTAAATTCAGAAGATTTCTAAACTGAAAGAGTTCTTTTTTATTAGATTTTAATAACATAATTAATACTCATTCCATTCGCTAAACTGTGCTCATTCCATTCGCTAAACTGTGGTGGGTGTTTGTTTGAATCAATGTTCTAGACAGATCTCTGCTTACATTTTTAAAATGGATTCAAGCTCATAATCTAATTGTTTTTGTCAACATTTGATATCATTCTTCCACCTCTCAACTGTCGTCATGCTAACTATATCATTTGAAATAAGAGTCGCATCATCCCGGCAACAAAATCTTAATATTTGAATTCTTGCTCGCGAGAATAAAATACTATATCAGTAACTAATCTTTTTTCGGCGCTCAATAGCAAAATACCAGTAAGCTGCTACGTATACACACGAGTTTTAATACCTTTTCATGTCTTCGATTAGTATGATAAAAGTAAGTTGGGTGTTTAGTGTTGCTGTCTTATGGATTAAAAAGACTTAATTATAGAAAATAGAGTGACTTTTTAGGAAAACCACTCGTCTAGCTTTTTCTTTAATTCCACATTCCGTCCCACAAAATCAGTGCAAATGGGATATACTTCTCAAAAACCCAAGTCAAAATCTAAAGCGTGAAAAGAGTCACTTTACCATTTTACCCACAATTACGAGGATATTTAAATTGGATTTTTTTTTTATTTTTTATTTTTATGGATAAATGACTGGGTAAGAAGTAGAATTGTATAATGATTCCGTATTGATTCTGATCTCCGATGGAAGAAGCACGTGCCTCACTTGTAATTCTCTACCACACGTGTACATGAGAGGAGCACTAATTCTTGGCAATTAAAATGCAATTAAAGTGTCCGTGATTACAGTGATGGTGATGAAGCCAGATCAGATCCGTCTGTTACACTACAGTGCAGAGTTTCACCCAGGAAGAAAGGCAACCTAATCATCATTACGTACAAGACAACAAAATTATTATTCACCCTTTGGGTTATAGCTGGGGTTTGTATCAGGACAAAGATGAATATACTTATTTGTTATCTATTTAATCCCATTTTGCATTAGTCGATATTTATATATATATATATAATGATCGAATTATTAAATAATTTTAATAATAAAAAAATAAACATACTTATTTTTTATTTTTATTTTTGCTATACAAAATATGGTGGGGTTTACTTTGGTTTGATTTGGTACGTAGTATAATTTATTTTCATTGTACAAACTTTTTATATACCATTTCCAAAATCGGGGGAAATGGATTTTGTGTCGTGACTGAGTCTGTGATGCACTTTGTTTTTCAACATTCTCCACCGTCTCCAAAAGGAAAATGCTTCACCTTTTCTAATAATTTTTTCACCTAAACGGATGTGTTAAATTATAAATAATATATTTTGTAAAAGTAATGCTATTTCAGTCGTCGAAATAAAGAGAAATGACAAAATGAATGACATGGTGTGACAGTTTTGTAAATACAGAGTGGTAATTTCATAAAAAATTGATCATTTTATTTACAAAACTGCCACACTATGTCATTTCCCTTGTCAATTCTCCCTTAGTTTCTAAATAAATGACTCTTTAAAATAGTAAAAAGATGTTTCACTATGATCTTTGATCTTATTTTATTCCACGTTATTTTATTTTTTTCTCCTAATTTTCACTCAAATTAAAACACATCATTAAATTGGGTTGATGTATAAAAAAAAAAATTGTCATTTGCATAAATTATTGGTTTCAAAAAAAATAAAATGACAAGTATTATGAACAGTTAAAATCCGTATGAAAATGATAATTATTCGAAAACGGAGGGAGTATATCACTACATTTTTTAAAGAGAAAAAAAGAAATAAGAGAAAAGACGGCATTCACTTTGTATTATTTTCCCCCTCTGCATCCTATCCATGTCACGGCATATAATTATATTTTGAATTGTTGTATGATTACCCATATCCGTATCTTGGAAAGTAAAGAAGTTGAGCATTTTCAAGTTTCGGGATTGGAGGAATCCTTTTCTTTTCTTTTCTTTTTTCTAATTCCTACTTTAAAGTTTTTTTTTTTATTCATTTAAAAAAAGAAAAACAAAGGAAAAAAAAAGGAAAAGCACAGAGAGAGCACCGAAAAGCAAGAACACCTTATCATGAAAGCAAGAAAGAAACGACCCGATTAGACGGGCCAACCCACACGCATATGCAATACCCACACACGTGCATCCTCACACGCTCATACCATAACACGATTTAGTGATTTACATGTTGCATTAGTTTCGTTTCCTTCGATTATTATTGGTATACTATTATTGCTTTAAAGAAGAAAAGAAGAAGAAGTAGAAGTAGCATAACAGTACAGTAGTAGTCACTTATGTTCTAGGGTGTTATTGTCTCTTTCTTCTTTTGCTTTATTTATGGCATTAATAAAATGGAAATATATCTGAAGTCAACCTCACCTCATCATTTGGTCTTTGGGTTGTTCTTTTTTTCTTTCATCTAATTAATTAGTACGTACTACCACCTCATTTTCCCACTCATATGCTTTTAGGAATGAATACTGGCTATATAATTAGGCATCTCTCTTTGGCATTCATTCCTCCACCATGGGAAGCATGAAGGTGCATCACTTGGCACGTGGATTCATCAGCAGCAGCTGGGATCAAGAACATCAACAACAACCCTCCCTCTCCCTTACCTGCAGCAAACGCTTACGCCCTCTTGCTCCCAAGCTGGCTACCACCGCCACCACCACCTCTCCTCCCCGTCACAATCACTCCACCTTCGATCTCAAAACCTTCATAAGACCCGAAAGCGGCCCTCGAAAGCACCTTGACCACAAACAAGATCCCTCTCAGGTTAACTTTAACTTTTTTTCTTCTTCTTTCACCAAACAGAGTTCGAGTATTTTTTTGGTTATTCTTTTTTGTAAGTCAAATGACATTAATTTTAATGTTCAAATTTTCAGGTGGAGATTACGCACCCAGGAGGAACAAGGTGGAACCCGACGCAAGAGCAAATTGGTATACTAGAGATGTTGTATCGGGGAGGGATGAGGACTCCAAACGCGCAACAGATTGAGCAGATCACTGCACAACTAAGCAGATATGGAAAGATTGAAGGGAAGAATGTATTCTACTGGTTCCAAAACCATAAAGCCCGTGAGAGGCAAAAGCAGAAACGCAACGCTTCCCTTTCTCTGAGCCATTCCCCACCACCAACCCCTACTCCGATAACTACCGCTATATCTTTAAATAATATTACTAGGGTAAGCCGCCCATTCACAAGTTTAGAAAATAATTTATTTACTTCATTATGCTTTCTTGAAAATGAAGCAAGGTATTGTTTAAATAAATACCTTGCCTCACTCGCGACTTCTTGTTGCTATTGTGTTACAGGGAGAAGTACTTGAGAGGGAGGAGGAGATTAGTCCATACAAGAGGAAGTGTAGGAGCTGGGCATTCGAGTGTTTGGAATTAGAGGAAAATAAGTCGTGTAGTAGAGATGAGGAATTAGAAGAGAGAACCCTGGAGCTCTTCCCATTGCATCCGGAAGGTAGATGAAGATTGTCATTGAACCTTAATGTTTCAGTTAGCTTATTTTGTAATGATCGATCCATCGATGCTTTTAATTTTGAAGAAGATGATGTACTTTTCTTTCTTTATATCTTTCTGTTTCAAGAAAGAAGAAAGACAAGTTACCTCTTTATTCTCCTCTCCATTTTATATTTCTTATAGTATTGTCTTTGTGTGTGTGATACTTTTGACTATAACTACTACTATAGCCTATAGGGCACACCTGGCGAGGCAAGGCAAAGATTTTATGAATTTTAGGTTAAAAGGGAAAATCTAGTTTTGTGGACACTGAAGTCCACGTACCTACAATTCTGTAATTCTTTTCTTAAGCCTATACTATTCGGTTTTTGATTTTTCGTTACAATTTACAAGTAGGTAGGGGTGAGCATGAATAAATTTACTTCAATTTAGGTCGATTTCGGTGTATTTCGATTCGAATCTTTCTTACTTCAATCTAGGTCGATTTCGGTGTATTTCGATTCGGATTGATTGGTTGCGGGTCAATTTACTCACTCCTCCTTACAAGAGTCTAAAATGGGAAAAGGAGATGTGTCGTCTTCCACCGAAACCAAGAGAAAAAGAGAATGTGAGAATGTGATATATGCTACTGCAGCTGCACCACTTATAAGACTTTTCATAAAGTAACGTATCAAACTATCACTTGCGCTAGACAATATGAAGCCTTTATTTCTCATTTCTGGAGTGTGACTGACATGCATCTCTTCCAAAACAAAATAACAATAATAATAGAAATTCAACCAGTGGTTGGTGGGTGGGGCTACATTTTAGTCACGCCTATAGAATTTTGGAGTGAATCCATCTAAAATTTGAACCAAACTAGTACTTTTTCTTGTTCTTTTCACATCAAGATATAACATAGATTAATAAGGAAACATGACAGATTGATTATGGTCGACGTGAGTGGTTTCACACTTTATGTATATAATTCTTTTGAATTTGGAGGTGCATTTTAATCAATTTTGTCCATTAAAAACATCAAACAGTTAAAATTATATTGAGAGCAATCAGTTGTAAAAAGAAATAAATCTCTATCGATTGTTATAAATATTTTCATTAATGATCTATAAATATTTTCGTTAATGATCTAAAATTAAAATCTCGAACAACTTGATCCTATCTCCATCTTCATAATTTCATCAATACTCGATCTCCTGTTTCTATGATTAAACTCTATTTTTTTCTTATTTTTTTTGTTGTTAGTAAAGATACTGTAATTTTTATTTATTTTATAAAACAGAAAGAAATACTAATTATCTTATCAAACTATAGTTCTACTGTGCAACTGGGCCGAAAACTTGGGCTTTTAACACCAGAACGAGCAGAACTGGGCCGAAAACTTGAAATGGCTGTAAGGGCAGCCTATGGGCTGATTTTGGGCATCAGACCCAAACGCATAGCGGACTCAGATTAATGGATTAGAAATTTAATAACCATTTAATTCTTTTTGTATATTACCAGCCTGCGAGTAGCTTTTAATGGATTAGAAATTTAATATTCATTTAATTCTTTATGCTTTATGATAAAAATAAATAAATAAATACCATTAGAGAGTCACTGGTCTAGTTGTCGTTAGCGTGGAACATGAAACTTTATTGATTTTTTTTTTGTTGGCATCGGTAGGTGATTAATGAGCTACATACTCTTTAATAATTGGAACGTCGTTCTCTTGTTCGAATGTTTTTATATTTCTTGGTAATTGTGTGAAAAATGTACAAGTGTTTCAAACGTATTTCAAACACGTTTCAAACAAGAAGCTACGCGGCAACTGCAGTAAGTGCATCCATCCACCACCATTAATAAGTGTCGGTGGTAGTTACTCTATTAAATTTTGTTGCAGAAGAGGAGAGCATGTACACGAATATAGATCTTGCATCAACAAAATCATATAAACAAACAGAATCCTTCATCAATGGCTTC
>NBIL01131219.1:0-15571 GCA_002752925.1 Viola pubescens var. scabriuscula | reverse complement strand
GTTGTTGATTACTATTATTGTTATTATTATCTTTAAAGCTTAAACATGCATACATGAGAATAAGACTACTTTTGTCGAAAAGTTGTGCACAAACAGCTGCGCGCACACACATACACAGTCACAAGTAGCAAAAAAGTGTGAGATCGTAGATCACACAGCACACAGATCTTCTTCTTTTTGGAGCCTTTTATTCGATCTTCTGTAGAAAAGTTGTGCAGCTTGGAAATTATATGAATAGGACATTACGTGTCAAAATCACCTTTATTTTTCTTTCTTTAGAACCGCCAAGAAAAGAAGCTGGTACCAGTTACCCGATGAAGTGGTATGTATGGAGTACAATCTTGCAGCCTTTGTTAATTACTCAGCTGATTAATTAATTAATGAAGGACACATTATAACTCTGTGTTGACTTAATTATAAATTGATTAGTTGGGTTAATTAAGTAGCAAATTGCTGAGTAGGGCCATGCCTTCCTTGCACATTAATTAATTGATTATATAATTAATGGAGACATTATGGTATGGGATAGTAGTTGATTTGACAAACCAAATTGACAGGATTTAGTGGCTTGTTAATTGGCCAACATTTTGAAAAGTTTGAAACATTGATTATGTTTCATTTCTCGTTACCCAGCATGTATCGAATTCATGGCTACCATACAATTTTAGAGTGGGATTAAAGTAAAACAACGTCAGCTTTAATATATATGTTTCTTGCCCTCAACATTATGGGATTGAGTCTTGGACACTAACATATCACATATACACACCCCAAAAGAAATAATAAAAAAACAGAATTGGGCACGTGATATATTCATGAGATGGTGTTGAAAAATGGGTCTCTCTCGGTTTGCAAAAGCCAGCTATACTTGCCTCACACGCACAGCTCATTGCCAATTTGCCATGGCTACATACCAACCTAGCTGCCAATAAAGCTCCTCTCCTATTTAAATCCCAATTTGAAGAAGAAAAAGAGAATAAGAGTATGGTGCAAACTTATTATTATTATTTTTTATTAATGGATGGGTCAAAATTAATAGAATCCCTTGAGTAAACAACTTGATTTTCTTTTCCTTTATTGCATATGTAATGTGATTGAATTAATCATGTTGGTACCGAATGGAGCAAATCATATACAAAGTAAAATGTTTATAGCAGATAATTATATATATTATGGATCGAATCAATAAATTCTTTCTTTGTTTTAATTAAACAGTCAGATTCCCTTTATTCGAGAAATGCCCATGAGAGGGCCCTTCCCAATCCATCCCTTGACCGGCACGCAGTGACCCACTCTCACCGTGTGAGCAGCTCGAGCACTCTGCTAACAATCGACGTGTTCGGGGCTGGGAATGTGGGACCCCCCCTCAGAGTCAATCTTTTTTCCAAAGATTAAGCACTCTCTTTCTTAATAAGTGAGAGCTACCAAAGGCGTCAAACCACTTACGCCAGCTATTTTACTCTAAATTTGTTGCTTGGAATGTGACTAGTATATAATTAAGAGGAGGCAACTTGTTGGTAATTAGGTGGGTAGCTTTTGTAGAAATGGCAGCTTTGAGTTGTAACATTTCCAGAAATGTTAACTTAAAAAACAAGAACAGAGGTAAGTAGGGAATGATCCAGGTCAAGCAGGGAAACGCAGAGAGAGACCCACACGCGTGACTTAGCCCACGTGGGGGCGCAATTGGTGCACATGGTTCGTGAAGCATTCCAGTCCAATCTCCAATCTCCACACCGCTCTTTTTCGATCCATTTCCATTTTCAGTAATCACTAACTAATCACCCTCCTCTAACAACTTCCTAAATCTGCAAAATCCAGATTAGTTAAATCTGCTGGAATTAAGTTATTAACTAACCTAATTTCTTTCGGTTTGCGTACTATTCTAGCTAGTACTTAATTTATGTTTAATGACTCACTAATCACTATTATTGTTTCATCAATTAGAGTATTTTACGTACTATATGCATTAGTACGTATATGTAAAATATTTGATCATCAAAAGCATTACTAGTGAGAACCCACTTTGCAAACCGTAGATCATTGTTATCGTGATCGAACCAAATATTAAATTATTCGAGCTCTTAGATCAATAAATTAATGATTCAACCGATCAATAAAAAAAAAAGTCGGATTGAATTGGTTCAGCCTGCAAGGATGATCGATTCAATTGTCTAATACAACTTGATCAACTTATTTTTCGACTCGAATACATTTTTAATAAGATCGTTGAACCGAACCAAATCGGACGAGTTAGTCTAGTTTTCATGACTATGGTGTAGATTACTTTATCAACCATACCGGTGGTGCGGCAATTTCTTCTACGAGACTAATAGTTCTATTATTTTGTATATAAAAGTAAAAACGAACCTTAGTGGGTTAGTTGTGATTCATATATGCCTAATTGAGATAAAAGATTGCTTTGACTAGATTTAGATCTTGCATTTTAATCAAAATTAGTGGTTTCTTTTCACTACATGTAATTAAAGAGTTTAATTCATACAATCTTGGATCCCCTTAATCATTACAAATGGCCAGGAAATGGCTAGCGAAGAAAGATTTCCAATCTTCCACTCATCGAGTACCATATGCCTTTGCCCCAGAAGGCCTTTGGTCATCTTCAAGACTTCAACTAATTCCTTGTACAAGAAGATCTTTATGGAGATCGAACGGGTCCATGTAGGGAAATTTTGAGTACTCCCCATTGACCGATCTTGGGCATTTTTTTTTAATATAAAATTTAATCACCAACTAGTTACGAATGGTTCGACTCTCTATCGAATTTAAAAAAAAAAGAACAATTGAGCAGATATGATGATTGCATTGAGTTGACAATCGGGCCCAAGACATGACAAAATGTTGATGTGAAAAATGTGTTTATATGTCATGTGCATTATACATAAAAAGACATGAAATGATGAACATGAGATTTTGATAGGATTGTGGGGGGAAAGGCTTGGTGAAGGTTTGTACCAACCAATTGGACAGAAATAATTGCTACACAGAAGAAAATGATAATTTCTTGTAAAAAGAGGGTAGATGCTTGGAATTTGGATACACGAAATCAAATGAGTGTCCTACAAACATGATTTATGTTGAACCAAAGCATCCCACCTCCTTCAAAAAAAACATAGGCAATACCCAAAATGTCAAGTTATGGTTTTTGAACCTCCTCTAATAATAACTTGTAAAAGTCTTATTGGGCTTAAATTATCGTAGTTGGGCTTGGGCAATGTCCATTTGAGCCCAAGTATATCCTCAATTGGAGGGATAAAAATAGAAAGAGCTAACTGGACCTTAAGGTCTTGAAACCCGAGTTATCATGGGCCAGTTGCACAGTGAAAAAAGCTCTAAAAAAGACTTTGGTAAGTGGGCTGGGCTCTTCTCTTCATAAGCCCAGCGCTATTGCTAATGTTCAGAACAAACGAAACGAGGATGGGCCTTTTCTACGGGGGAGGGAGAAAAAAAACCAAACGAGAGCGAGCGATACTGATCAGTGAAAGAGATATGGAACCAGAGCTAAAGAAGCAGAAGATCAACCCCCCGCTTTGGCGCAGGTAATACCCATTGGTTTTACTTTGGCATTCATATCAAACGATTAGAAGATGTGGCTTTTGTTTTGTAACTCATGGTTACTGTTTTATTTCATGTTTGATACAAAGGAATCATCTGTTTCAATGGGATTTTCACGTTTTCCATGCCAATAAGATTTCTGTGTCGGATGAGTTTTGGGTATTTATAATTGGTAGTGGTAGCCCAGTTTTCGAATGGTGTGTTGTTCAATTTATGGGGGTTGGTGGTGAATTGTGATGTAATTTGGTAACTGGGTATTCATATACCAAAAGAACTGGGTTTTGTGGTTTGGATTCCTGTTAAAAGTGTAAAGTGGGTGTTCTAGAGGTGGAGAGAACTAAAAGTTGATTAATGAATTTCCCGAGCTTAACTTGTCGTAATAGTCTAGCATGATGTGATTTTGATGCAAATACCAGCTGATTGCTTCTGAATTGTAAATTTTGGATGTTGTCAATGTTTTGACAAGTAGGTCAAGGATCCGGGTTTTAGGTGATTTCGATTGATGTTGTTTTTTTCCCTTAGCTGTCTAGTGTTTACTTCAATTAACTACTTGATAATGATACCACTCTTGGTAATAATAAACTAAACCTCCCTTCATCATCTTCAAGGGAAGCTTTTTATTGAGAACTTTGGAGTTAAGCGAGTCATTTTTGTGCCATACGTATCATCAACATGCACTATTCTTGATGTGATATCTTCATTGATGCATATCATAAGTGTGATTACTTCTTAGCTGTCAACTCTTTGCTGGGCGTGTTGGTGCGTTGGAATGCTGTAAAATTAAAATATGCAATCTACACACGAGATGCAGTTGACACATGACACAGCCATCTGATAGTGCAGGGCTGCACAGAAGAAGATCGGAGATGCCACATCATCTGGTGGTTTTACTGTAAGTGTTTTTTTCCGGGTTGAATCTTCCATTGGTTCCTTGCATTGTTCTCATCACACATGACCCTATTTATATGCAGGTTCCAAAACCCCAAGGTAGCAGAGTTGATGACAGGATTCAACATGCAAGAAATGCTGCAGTGACACAGGCGCGGCAAGATGGCGCCACCGGAAATTTTAGAATCTTCGATTCGCCATTTGGAAACTTTCTTCTCCCTGTGGTCCCAACTCGTGCTGAACTAGCTGGATAAGCCCTGAAGAAAGCACAAGAGTGCTGGTTAATTTCAAGATTTATGGTTTGCAAGTCTTTAGCGATTGGGTAACGATAGGAGATTCCCCGTCTTGTCAAGAATCACAGAGGCCTGACCGTGTTTTATAGGGTTCGGCTCCTGTTAGGCCTTGTTTTGAAGTGGGAATACAGGTCAGTCTATTGTTTTGAGATGTAAATGAGAATCAAACTACATAAAAAAGTCATGATTTTTCAGGCATTAACAGCTCATCTTATGTTTAAGCTTATCTTTGTGGATGACTTTGCAAGAAGTGCAAGAAAAAGATGAAAGCAGAGTACTTTCCTACTCAACAAGATAAAATCCAACACCATTAACATTTGCACACATCAACTCAATTATATTCCATCTTTGTTGAGATGTCATGCAGTTACGGAAGGGGGATAAGTTCCAACCTCCCAATTACGGAAAAAAGAAGACACGTTAGGCAATGAGTGTTTTTCAATTTTTTTTATTTATTCCCATCACTTTTGGGAAGAACTTAGAATGATGTTCATTCACCACTTCTTGGAATTATGGGCATTCAGCACTTTCTTTTTGATCTATATGACTTGATCAAGTTCAACAGTGTCTAATAAAAATATTGGTTGTGATCGAGTGTCCATAAAATCGTTGAGAAGAGACTCAATCTTGTAATTGTTGGAGTTTTTAAACGAAGAGTTCTTATTATGCAAAACTTAATAATTAATACTTCGATGAAAATAGTCTTATATCCAAAATAAGCAGACAAATAACTAAATTTCCACGGTATCGTAAATTCGTGATATTTTACAAGCAAAATGCCTTAAGTTATAGTGTATATATATGTATTGTGCTTTCTTTTTCTGTTTTTTTGAAACTTTATTTTCATATGAGTGATAAGACAGAAAGGAGAGTAATGTATGAGCATGACTACAAGATGCCATGTTAGAAGAAACAAAGCAAACATGTCAAATATCCAACTTTCGCCATTTTGTCATGAAAAGTACACTTTAATTTCGAAAACGACACGAGACGATGAGGACCACTTTTGTCCGATTCCTCCATTTGTGGAACTGACAAATGGAAGCATCGAAAACCAACTTGGAACCCAAATCATGACCACCAGGTGGGCACAACCCAACAGGCCCAGCACTAATTCTAATAAGTTTTCAATATCACGGTTTGGAATAAGGTGCAACCTAGACCAGGATAGGATACACCTAATTTTTTGCACCTGAATCATCCAAACAGTACTTAACATAGTGTTTAATGTGTGTTTTTTAATGACAACCCACCAAACATTCCCTCCATCTCTAGCTCTTACGTTTGATTTATTGGCAAGAAGTTATCTCTCAACAAAAGCTACTACATTTGCAACTAGCTAGTACACTTGTAAAGGGTCTTACTAGACCTGCCCCCATCAAGATTGGGTGAAAATGAAATTGGTACCAAATTGAAAGTGCTAGACTTGTTCCTTTGAAGAAAAGAAAATGAGTCAATGGATGGGTAGTCCTTGATGTTGTGATATTCACTAAGTTTGATTAGATAATGATTTGGAATATAATGGAGGGTGAACGATAAATGAAGACATTTGACGTCTTTTTTTCTATAAAGATAATGTGTGCGTTGATTTTCTAACTAAGTAAAATACTATGTCTTGATATATTTAAATGGCGTTTTAGGGAATTTATAATTTGGTCTGAATTAATTGACATTCCGATTTAGTCTTATTTTATATGTTTACCCATACTTTATACTTCTTGTATAGAAACACAAGGGAGAAGATGAAGTGAGAAGAAAGAAAGAAATTATTGGCAATTTCTTGTGATAATTTGGTACACCTTACGTTGTTCTCATCACACATGACCCTATTTATATGCAGATTCCAAAACCCCAAGGTAGCAGAGTTGAACCCACACCCCATGGTTGGCTTGACAAGTCCTTTTATGCTGCTTTGCACGTGTATGTTATGCAATAGCAAATCCCAGATCACAATAGTTAGGGTTGGGTTGAGGTTCGGGCCAGATAAGTTAAAG
Organism: Viola pubescens var. scabriuscula; assembly: GCA_002752925.1. Taxonomy (NCBI): domain Eukaryota; kingdom Viridiplantae; phylum Streptophyta; class Magnoliopsida; order Malpighiales; family Violaceae; genus Viola; species Viola pubescens. Next base: position 8,826 of record NBIL01131219.1, on the reverse strand, counting down.
AAATCGATTTTTGAAGAAAAAAAATAGTCAAATGTCTAGTGCTATTAATTGATGTCTTGTCGTTATATTCACAAAAGAGAATTGACCGCCATTTAAGAAATTAAATTTTGTGGTGGTAGTTTAACTGGTAATGTATATTGTTTTTATGATATAAATTATAAATTCGATGTCTACTATTGTAACGATAATTAATAATATAATAAAAATATAAAAATAATAAGAAAAAGAAGAAAAAAAAATAGCCGGAAAAGTCAAATCCGGACAAGTTGCTGAGTCAGATGTAGGTTCAAATTTCGACAAATTGCTGCAATTAGTCATTTTCAAAGATCCGAACGAGTTTAAATGTCTGAATAAATGCTTAGATCGGAGGGCAAAACCAAGGAACTCCATTTGACCTGAACTCTTTTCTTCCATCAAACTATTTGACCTAAACTTATTTGTCTTTAAAGTGTAAACAACTATACATATTAATTACTAATTACTTAAAAATAAAAACAACTTGTCCAGCGAATAATAATTTAGAACAAAAAATTTAAACTACGGTTAAAAATATTATTTTTAAAAATTTTAAACCGAACAATCAGATACGAATAAGAGTAGTCATGATTTAACAATAACTTACGATTAATATTAATTAAAAAAATTAAAAAAACTTACTATTACTTGGAGCTTACAACATTATCAACAACAATTATCTTTCACATTAATTAATTAACTTAATCATTTACTTATCTTTTAAAGTTCAATCGTTATCTAAAAGTAATAGCAATATAATAGTATTAATAAGAGGTATTGTCTCGTAATCGGATTTGGATTTTTATAGAATATATCCGACGAGACACTACTTCAATACATAACATTTATCCAATTATAAATTAGGTTATTTTCATGACTAAATAGCTTGTTTTTTTTTCTCTCCGGATTGTTTTCTCTATCAAGATATTATTCTTGAACATTTTTTTTCTTCCTTTTACATATATTATCGTCGTCGTTGTAATTTGTATTACTAGTACTGCTGCTGCTGCTATCGAGATCAAAGGATGAAACACCACACGTGCAGATAAATACAACCACCGTACACGTGGCATCCCTAAAAACAAAGATAGATATATCAGCCAAGCTCATCCCCCCCTTTACGTAATTTACTCTAATTCCATGCCTACTTGTATAAAACTTTTTCTTTCTTTTACCTTCCATTTATAAATATAAAAAAATACTGCAAAATACACCCAACACAATTCTCTTTAAAAATATCCAAACAAATCCATTTTTATTTTTTACACTCTACGCTTTTGACTCGCACAGCTAAATCCCCTCTCCCTCCCGATTTATCTTGATTACCGGAATTTCTGATCCAGACAAAAAATAACCCAATTTAAGGAATCAATCAATCTTAAAGTCTAAATATATTGCAGCACCAAAGGAGCTCTGCAAAGAAAAAGAGTGTGAGCTTTCGTTTGTTTCTCTGTAGTGTGATTTGCAGTGATGGGGAGAGTGGCGGTCGGGGCTGCGGTGGTGGGTGCCGCGGTGGTGTGTGCGGCGGCGGCTCTGGTGGTGAGGCATAGGATGAAGTGTTCGGGGAGGTGGGCCAGAGCTATGGCGATATTGAAGGAGTTTGAAGAGCAGTGTGGGACCCCCATAGGGAAGCTAAGACAAGTGGCGGATGCCATGACCGTCGAGATGCATGCTGGTCTTGCATCTGAAGGCGGGAGCAAGCTCAAGATGATTATCAGCTATGTCGACAATCTTCCCACCGGGTATAATTTTTGCAAAAAATTAAATCTTTAGGTGTTTTTTGGGGAATTGGGATTAGATTAGAAGTTGGGTTTTGCTTAGATGATGGAATTAAGGTTTTGTTTAAAGAAAGGTGCAATCTTCTGTACTATATATTTAAGATTGAATTTAAAATAGTTGGCCGATGATCTCTAGGATTTGCTTTTGCTAACTTGAGTAGCTTCGTCTGTTGTATTTTTTTTTTTTTTGCGCTTTTTAGTTCAAATTTATGTACTGCATGATAATTTGGTTGTAGTACGAGTAGTTGTTTGTTTTATTGGTTTGTTAATTCTGCTTTGTTCTCTTCTCATTTTTCGCATATCTTTATTACAATTTTTCTTAGTTTTTTTTAATAAAAATTATGTCCTTATGAATAGATTCGATAATGAAAAAGTCTCTGTTGGTTGTTTGTTGTCTGATCAAGGATGGTTTTTGTTTATTACTGATTGGGTGTCAAAGTAGAAGGGTAAGTTTGCTCATACTGGGGGATTGAGTTTCTTTGTTTCTCTTTCGGATTTCATGTTTATTCTGTTTCTTATGCTAATATTTGTTTTCTATCGCTTCTTGTTGCATTTCTATCATGTCATGCTACTCTAGTTGGTAGGGTTACAAATAATGTGGAAATTTTGTGGAAGGATTGTAGGTACAGCATTCTGTTTGCATAAGTTTTGGCATAATTTGAAACTCTTTGCACATTACGGGAAAATGGAACAAATAAAATGTTCTCTAGCAGCAACAGTATTTAGATAATTGTGAATGTGTTGTGAAACATTTTTATCTGATGACAGTTTCATTCGTCTTAGAACTTTAACTAATTGAAAATGCTGCTAATACTGGTTCACTTCTGTCCTTATTTAATAGGGATGAACAAGGGTTGTTTTATGCTTTGGACCTTGGTGGCACTAATTTTCGTGTGCTGAGAACACTTTTGGGTGGGAAAGAAGCCGGTGTTGTCAGACAAGAATTTGAAGAAGTTTCTATCCCTCCACATTTGATGATAGGATCTTCAGATGTGAGTCTCAAATCAATTCAAGCCATGATGATAATTTTGACATGCTTTGAATTTTTACTAATTAATCTGGATCCTTGTGTATGATGATGATTTCAGGATCTGTTCGATTACATTGCTGCGGCGCTTGCAAAATTTGTTGCTACTGAAGGTGAAGGCTTGCATCCTCTTTCTGGGAGGCAAAGGGAGCTTGGATTTACCTTCTCATTTCCAGTTAGGCAAACATCTATAGCATCTGGAACTCTGATAAAATGGACAAAAGGCTTCTCCATTGAAGATACAGTTAGGTTTTATTACCTTAAGTTTGCCGTTTCTTTTTAGTTATGCTATGATCATTGCCTATTGCTTGCGATTGGTAATAGTTTTTTTTATAGAAAAATATTACTCTTTTTCCTAATAAACTTCAAAACCTCTGCATATAGATGTAAAGTGCTTCATCGCTTGCAGTTAGCACAATCTTGATAATCATATACCTAACGTGTTCATCTAAAGCATGATGCATAATGATAACATACACCTAATCTATTCATTGAAAGGACTAATTCATCTTTATTCTCTCATATCCTAAAAGTTCATGTTTTATCTTTAGTTAGTATATGTTTCTGCCATGAGTACAAAGAGTGTATCCTAATAAGCAGGCAGTTTCTTTATAAATCTCTCTTTGGATGGGCACATCTCTGAGCTATCTGCTATGCTATCTTCTAGGGGTCTCGTGTCAATTCTTTTTAACAGTTTGTTACCGTGTTTTGTGGCTCTTCCTGGTATAGGTTGGACAAGATGTGGTGGGAGAATTGACTAGAGCCATGGAAAGAGTTGGCCTTGACATGCGAGTATCAGCTTTGGTGCGTTAAATTTACTTCCAGAGCTACATATAATTTTGCTTATTAGCTTCAGTTGTTTGTGATTTATAGCTTGGCACATGTATGGTGTTTGCTTATTGCAACTCTATGTAACTGTAGTTTGTGAGATGATTTAGGTGAATGATACAATTGGGACATTAGCTGGAGGCAGATATTACAACAAGGATGTCATTGCCGCTGTTATCTTGGGTACTGGAACTAATGCAGCTTATGTAGAGCGAGCACAGGCCATCCCTAAATGGCATGGTCTTCTACCAAAATCTGGGGAAATGGTTTGTATTTGGAAAAGACTGTTATGTACTGTCAAGTCATCTCTTTGCTTATGAGCTATAATAGTAACATAACCACTAGCATATTGTGTTATCCATTCATTGTAGGTCATTAACATGGAGTGGGGTAACTTCAGGTCATCACACCTTCCACTAACTGAATATGATCAGGCCTTGGATGATGAGTCCCTAAATCCTGGAGAACAGGTGATTTCCACCTTCACATTTTGTCATCATTTTTGTTTGATTACAGCTTAGTGGGGTGTTTTAAGCTTTTCTATATGCTCACTAAACGTTGGAATTATTGTATGCAGATTTTTGAAAAGATAATCTCTGGTATGTATTTGGGAGAGATTGTACGTAGAGTTCTATTGAAAATGGCAGCAGAAGCTGACTTTTTTGGTGATGTGGTTCCACCAAAATTGAAAATCCCATTCATTTTAAGGTATTATCATATACTCTGTTAGCTGTCTGTGGTCAAGTCCTGCCTTGAATTTTTTGGCACTGGTCTCTTTGTATTTCCTTTCTGAGTCTGGAGGCTGTGCTTTGTGCTATATTTGCTGCATATCATATGCTAAGGAGACTAGTGTGTGCCACTTTTATGCTTGACCCTATCTCTTTCCCTTCAATGTATTGAAAGATAATGCATGGGACACATCATCAGTCTTAGTTCCTCCCTTTCTCTACTTGTTTATTAAGTGAAAATAGTTGGAGAAAAAGTTAGGAAATGGCTCATAGGTGGTGCAGTAGGGTTGGCTTTGACGTGTTGTTTTATGGTTTCTCGATTTGCCAAAATCATTAATATTAGAGCTTGCAGCACTTAACCTGGGTTGACAAGGTTGCACTGGTTTATAGAGTTGACAGGGTTGGTTCGCACACCCCAACATATACTACATTGGAGCCACTGTTTATCTCTAACTGGCCCAAATCAAGGATTAGTCAGCATGTCCTTTCTGTCTTTCTGTTCCTTTTCTCTTATTAAAAATAACACAAGGTTATTATGGAAAAAAAGTGCTGGATTAAGACTAGAAGGAGTGCCATACATTTTTCTAGGAAACAAAAGACTAGAGAACAAATTGACAAGATTCAGGATACATGCAAAGAATTGTTGTGTACCTAGTTGTGGAAATTCCTAAGCTTATCTCCTTCAAGAACAAAAGAGGGGAGGGGACAACTACACCTTGATTGCCTTTTATTACTTCCCTTCCACAGAAGCTTAAAAGAATGCCAACAATACCACAATCCACGTGCTTTCTATTCATGTAGCACAACATTGACCAACCCTGCCATGACCCAAGGAGGACAAGCATGCACTAATCACATAAGACCCTAACGGGCAGACCTTGTTAACAACATATGTTAACAGATTCTATTTCTTTTTAAAAAGGAGAAAATTTGAGGAATGGACTTGCAGATCTGTTAAATTCTTGTTATGAAATTATGCAGGACGCCGGACATGTCTGCAATGCATCATGATGCATCTTCAGACTTGAAAATTGTTGGAAGCAAACTGAAGGATATATTGGAGGTAATGTCTTTGACCATGTCCATGCTTTTAATCGGAAACCCTTGTTTCAGATTTGCCAGCTATGTCTTGAAGTTTCTACTTTTAGACGTCAACTTTACTATGTTAGGAGACACCGATAATTTCATGTGTCTTGAAGTGCCCTATATTTGTTTTTTTGTTTCTTGTTCAGATACCTAATACCTCCCTAAAAATGAGAAAAATCATTGTTGAGCTATGTGAGATTGTGGCCATCCGTGGCGCCCGCCTATCTGCTGCTGGAATTGTAGGCATCCTTAAGAAATTGGGAAAGGACACAATAAAGGATGGAGAAAACCAGAAGTCGGTGATAGCATTGGACGGAGGGTTGTTTGAGCACTACACTAAGTTTAGTTCTTCCATGGAGAGCACGCTCAAGGAGTTGCTAGGAGACGAAGTTGCCGAGAGCGTTGTCGTTACGCATTCAAATGATGGCTCAGGGATCGGAGCTGCTCTCCTGGCAGCCTCTCACTCTCAATACTTGGAAGTTGAAGAATCTTAAGTAAGGAAGTTTAGGTAGGTCAAAGCAGCATAAGTGTGGCAATTTCAGTTTTTGTATACTAAATCATTTCCCTGCCCTGTACTTCCATTCAAGATGTAGCAAATCCACAATCTACCGTTTTACAGAGTTTATGGTTAGAGCAGTCAATGTAATACTTCCACAAGCATGCAGTACTCGGTCCGTGTTTCCATGCTGTCGCTTGTGATGCTGCTCTTTGTTTTTCCTTTATTTTTTCGGGTCATCATTGTAGAATAAATGGGGAATGTAAACTTTTATATATGAGTTGCTACAGTTGGCGGAATATTTCTATGGTGTTACATTGGAATAAAACAGAGAATTTGCTGGTATGAGTCTTTTAGCAACTTTAACTTGTGTGGTGTGGATTTTTGTATCAATGAATTCTTTTGTTTTGGTCGAAAGAAGAAATGTATCAATGAATTCATAATGTTAAGTTGTTTGTGCCAGCTACAAAATTGCAACTGAAGTCTGACCTTATTATATTGTCTGCTTTTTACAAATCGAAAGTAATTCGTATAATTTGAGTCAATGGGCGTGTAGCTTGCTGATTGTTTGTTGGTGGCAAAGCACACGCAGGGTCACGGTTCGAATATAACCTCTGGTTATCAAGAGAATTATAAAATATGCTACTACTTTGCATTGAAGCAGGAAGGTGCAACTCATTTTGTTATAGGATGGCAATTCTACTAAAGCCATCTAGCACGCTACAGCTTGCTCTTGCTACTGACTATTGACAACAAAAACTAAAACTAAACCCAGAAATACCTAAACATCATGTTACTTAGAGAGTTCTATTGCTGTAATGACCAAACGATGGTTCAAACATTGGATGCTAAACTACTGGCATCACTTTCTGACGCGCGCTCTCGTTCCGTATTCTTTAGCAGAGGAGTGGCTTCATATTCTGCTCCTACTTTCTTCGCTCCATAAGCGAGCGGATGGCTGGTTTGAATCAAGACATGTATGGCCTCCTTCATGCTAGGCCTCGCGGAAGGTGATGCATCGGTACACAGGAGCCCGAGCTTGAAAACACATTTCATTTCTTCTATATAACAAGGCTCCTTGATCTCCTCAGCCAACGCGTCGACTATAGGTCTTCCTTCCTTCCAGTGGCGCCTCGACCATTGAGCAAGGCCTGTATGCTCATCACCATAGTTAGCTTCTTTTCCTGTTGCTAGTTCTAAAAGGACTACCCCGAAACTGTAAACATCAGTTTTCTCGTTCACTTTGACCGTGTGCGCGTACTCTGCGGGTTGAGTATTCAATAAGCAGATCGAAAATGAGCTTAAGGTAACAAATACATGAATATGTGATAGCAGGAAAAAAAGAATCATTAGTTACCTGGTGCTATGTAACCAAAAGAGCCTGCTACAGCTGATACCGTGGTGACTTCTCCTTCATTAACCAACCTCTTGGCTAGGCCAAAATCAGCAATTTTTGCATTGAAATCAGAATCAAGAAGGATGTTGCTTGATTTTACGTCTCGATGAATGATGGGAGGGAAGCAGTCATGGTGCATATAGGAGAGACCTTGAGCAGCTCCAAGTGCAATACGCAACCTCTTTGGCCAGTCCAAAATGACAGGCACAGGATGAACTGAGCTAGTGACAGTTGTTGATCTTTTTTTCGTATGCAGCCATCGGTCAAGACTATGATTCTTCAAATACTCGTAGACCAGAAGTTTTGATCTGTCATTGGAGATGCAACAAAGCAACTTCACAATGTTCAAATGCCTTATTGTACTCAGAACGTGAACTTCTGCAAGAAACTCCTTCTCAAGCTTCTGCTCTAACTTTTTGCTATTCCAGATTCTTTTCACAGCGACGAAGTCACCCAAATGATTTGCAGCAACCTTGTATACATTTCCTGAACCACCGCTTCCGATCTGGTTGGTTTCTATCAATCCTGGCAATATACTTGATTCAGTAAAATCCAGCTTTTGGAATGAGGTGAGCTTCCATTTTGAATCCAATCCATGCTTTCTTTTCCTGTGAACCCTAATCAAGAATAATGAAAGTAACAAAGCCGACACAAAGATTGCTGCTATTATTGAGCTCAATACCAAGGCAAGGAAATAAGGTGAAGATTTTCTTGATTCTTGGGAGGGATTGACATTGCAGACATTAAGGTGTAGGACCGAGTCGAGTGAACAAAGACCAGGATTGTTCAAGAAACTACTGACATAAGCAGAATTTTCAAACCCTTTAGGGATTTCCCCAGTAAGATGATTGGAAGAGAGATTGAGATTAATTAACCTCAGGAAGCCAATTTCAGGTGGAATTTCGCCGGAAAATTGGTTGTCTGACAAGTCTAGGTCTGTCAGGACAGGTAGGAAACCAATCTCTCCCGGAATCTGTCCGGAAAGTTGATTATGACTGAGGTCTAGAGTAGTTAACCCCTTCCATGAGATGTTTGATGGAAGGGCTCCAGTGAGTTGGTTCCTATCAAGAAAAAGAGAACTCAGAACAGAAAGAGAGGCTAATTCTTCTGGGATTTTGCCGGAAAATTGGTTATTGCTGGCAGAGAAAACCTCGAGATTCCTCCAAGAACCCGCTCCAACAGGAAGTTTACCTGAAAATCTATTGTTATTCATCTCGAGCCGTGAAAGATTTGGTGACACTTCATCAGGAAGCTCGCCTGTGAAGGAATTATCTCCTATCATCAAATATTTCAAGTTAGAAGCTGACCACAAACCAGCAGGAACGTTTCCAGAAAAGCTATTATTCGAAAGGCGAACCATTTCCAAACTACTACAGTTGCCAAGAGATTCTGGAAGTTCCCCACTGAGATTGTTGTCAAAAGCTACCACACCAACTAACTTGCCACCTTTGCATAAATGTTTTGGCAGCTCG